>JASANH010001011.1:0-86903 GCA_030248295.1 Mesodorylaimus sp. YZB2_4
AAAGACTTCGGTCATTCCGACATACTGCTGTTAAATACTCGTAAACTACCTAATTGGCTGCTGCTGTGTGAATGGCGTGATACAGCATAGAAAATTGCACTCTTAATGCCGTAATGCAAGCAGTCATGTGTCTAGACCCATTTGTGAAATCTTATCATGATAAACTGGACCCACTGGTGAATAGTCGATGAGTTTATATGGCATCACAGATAGAACGCTGAGGGGCACATCACTTGGGATACTGACGTTACAAACTGTTGACACAGTCAACGTGGGTGGGCGAAGCACAAGGAGAAACTGAACACAACCAAATGACCAGAGAAGGTTGACGAGGATCACAGAGCTATGGACGAACTGGCGCCAGCAGAGTTGTAGCCAGCGAACGCTGTACAGCGATCACACAGTCCATAGCCCGGGTTGGGCATGACCTGACCGCAGTAATGACACGCACCGAATTCAAGCTGACCAGAACTGTAAAACGCTGCTTCACTGCTTGAAACAACCGGCGAAGGGATGGCAGACATTGAGACCATTCCTCTGTTGGCAACGCTCATGCTGTGCGAGTGGCCCATGTTGGCCAGGGCGATCGGCAATTGGTACTGGTAAGGCAGGTTTTGATGGCGAGTGATCTGGTGCTCGTCCATATTTGAAACAGGTCTGGAGGCGATCGCCGAGTGCGCTTTCGCCATCTGCAAGAAGAGTCAAATAAGAACCTTGAATGATGTCCGTCATGCAGGACACAATACTTCAGAAGCTCACGTCAGAGCCCATACAAATACCTGGAATAGTCCTCTGCTGAACGACTGCACAAGTGGAGTACAAGCATCTCTAAATGTCCTCCTCCTTTGCTCTCTTGCAATAGTTTGTATCCCGACAATGGCCCTATTCCACCCTCGCTAGGATAACTGCCTATAAGGTTCAAGTGATCAAAGCTGCCCACTCTTACCTCGTCAGTCACTAATGCAGGGTATTGGTACGACGCATGGGGCATATTCCTCGGCACTTTGTGTACCATATCCTGCTGTTTCGGATGCTGCAAGACATGAACCTGCTCCAAAACTGTCGTCCTAGTCGCGCTGTTTGCCGGTCCTGAATCCACCACCTCGCTTTCATATTCGTCCAAAATATCTTGCAAGTCGTAAACGTATTCGATGGCCGCTTTCAATATTTTTAACTTGGATACTCGTTTCGTTTTCTGTTTCAAAGTCGGCACGAATGTCTTCAGACGATTGAATGCTTGGTTGACTGTGTGCACTCGACGTCGCTCTCTGGCATTTCGCCTGGCCACTGCTGCCGCTGGTCTCTCGCTGGCCCGCTTGTACGACGTTTTGCCTTGCCTGGACACATTTTGACTGCCCCGATCCTCGACCACTTTCCGATTGTTGTGGCCACCTTGGACTGCTGACGACTTTCGACGAGCCAACGTCCTGTCCGTGGACGAAGTGATCTTAAACTCCTAAAATAAACTGATTTAGTTCTTCGAGACGGGATGATAGTGTCCTTACCTGCGAGGTTGGGCAATGTCCGGCTCTGCTCATGGTTCCAGAGTCGGAGGAAGCCGAGGATAACCGAGTGGTCGGATGTCCTTTTCCACACTGACAGTCTTACTGTACACGACCACAGTAAGCTCTGGGCCCGCCTCGAGTTTATTGATCGAGCGCATTTCCTTTTACGTCACCGTTATGGTATTCATTGGACACGGGGGGGGGGGGGGGGTGTCGACTCGGCTCGACACGTGTGAGCACGTATCACCTTTCAACAGGTCGTTCAGGTCGGTTGGCCAGGAGACCAGGTACCTGTTCGAAATGGGTTTAGACTATCCACAGAGTCGGCGACGGGTCGATTTTTAATTAAGCCGACTGAATGAGCTGCTGAAAACAAGGCTGAGGGTACGATTGGCTCATCATTTATTCTATTTGCATAGCTAAACTCCTTGATCGCCCACAGCGGGACTCGCGGGCCAGATGGCTGATCGCGTGCTGCGGATATTGTAGGTATAATGGCAATGAGGACCAATTACGACACAAATGGCACCTGAATGGGCCAACGATGAACTCGAGCCGCGGCGGTCGTCCGCTCAACAGCTCACGATACACTGACAAGTAGAAGAACAGGGGACCAAGGCTGCTTTTTTCCAAATCTGCCCCGCATCGCACCCTAACAAAAAGTTTCGAAGTGAAACACGAAACGTGTTTTAAGTTAGATACTGCAACACGGCCCCCAGAGGGTCATCTCAGGGGTGCTGGGCGATCACTTGCTGCTGCACTACTAGTTCCGAAAAACCGGAAACGCACTACGATCTATTGACAGCAAAAGGTGGACTCAGTGGGTCCCTGGAACTTGGATGAATTTATATAGCTGACTGCGGGAGTTGTCAGTGGGCTGGTCAGGCGACTAGGACATGGCTTGGACCATGACACTATGAGAGCTGATCTTGGAGCTAGGTGATTGACTCTACGGATCTCTATGCTGAATCTTTGATGAGACCTAACATGCATTTCAGTGTAGCAGGTCCAGCTACAGTATGTATAATAGCTGCATTTGGCGAACGTTGCCTTGAATTTGTTATCAGTCGCAATACTTCAGGTCGAGGAGCCTGATCAGCATGATTTGAATCCGTAACCTGCGCCTTTTTACAGCTCCCTTTCTTCAAAAAAGATCTTAATAAGGATTTGCCACGGGTCTTTTTGCATTCCGAGGGACAAAACGAGCTGTGATGGGCGAAATATGGGGAGAGGAATAGAAGCAACGCTTCCTTGTGCTGGGATCTCATCATACTCTACAGTGCAGTAGGGTTTGCATAGCGTGTAAAGTAGGTATACTCCTGTTATACTAGATACTTCTACTGCAAGCATCCAGCAGCCGTTACAGTTTTTGGCTGGTTATTGCCCTGACAAGACTGTTGCTCTCGTCCGCGTGCCCAAGATCGAAGCAAAATGTCCATCATTTGTGTCCGGTTAACGATGGCCATATTCAACGTCTTGCTATGCGTAAGCTCAAATGAAGGATAATTCAATTTTGTGTGTTAGCGATTTTTCGCGTCATTCAGTTGCCATAGCATTTTAGTGCTTCGGTCTGCTTATCAGTGTCGGCGCTGCGGTATTTTATTGGAAGCCGTCAATTAGGAAGGACTTTGCTTCTATTCAAGGGAGCAAAGAGGTGCAGCAAGCGGTCGAGGATGTGGACTACGAAGCGACCATGGATCATGTAAGTAAAGGCCATTTCTTCTGCTCTATGGCAACATCAAGTTATAACTACAGTACTATAGGCCTTAATCTCTGCCATGGCACTTGGTGGCGTGGTGTGCTTTGTCAGTTTCTGGGGATGCACCGGCGCCGTGTGCGACAACACTTGCGCTTTGGCCACATACATTGGTCTGGTGACCATCGTGATGCTCTGCTGCTTGGGTGGCGGGATCACGGTAATGGTATTCGGCAACATCGATCAGGTATGGCGTCAATGCCTTTCAGTTTTCCGTCACAAGTTTTTTTTTAAATTGCAGGGTGAAAAGTGGGCTCGAAATCGTTACGAAACCAACTTCGAGCAATGGATCAATAAGCGCAATGAATCGATGCGCCATTTGAACGAGGTTCAAAATAAGGTAGCACTTTTGCTAATCGACTACCTCCGCCAACCCCATGCCGATATGCTCGTCTCGTTTAAGTGGTCTTGCTGCGGCTGTGCCAACCACACCGAATACGACGTTGAAGACGCCGAGCTACCCAGTTCGTGCAAGTCGAATGTGACGCACCAAGTGGTAAGCGCAGGGAGGACTCGATTTCTTTTGACAACGTGACTTGTTTTCAGCACTTGAAAGGCTGTTGCGAAGTGGGAGCGAAAGAGTTTATCAAGCAGTTCAAGCTGGTTCTCAATGTCCTCGGAGGCATGGGCCTCGGCGGTGCGCTGCTCTGTATCCTCTCCCTCGTCTTCGCCTGTGTCGCTATCAGCGCCCCTGGTGAGCAGCAACCCGGCGGTGCTTCAGTGCGCGCTGGTCCCAGGTCTGTAAGGGAATGGCGCGATCACTTAAGAAGGTCATATAGATCTCGAAGTGCCACTCCTCAGCCTCGAGGTCATCACAAGAATGCCGCTCGCCGTTGATGCCGAACCTTGAACATGTTCTGCTTGATTATTGTGACCTGCAATGTACTCTGCTCTGACAATAAATGCCTAAGTGCGCGTATTTTATCTTCCAGGAATGGTATTTATTCGGCCAAAGGAGAGGTCATTGCAGGATGAAAATGTGCAAGCTGTTGAAGATTGTGCAGCATAACGACAACGGGTCCATAAATATGGGAATAGGAATCCGTATCCGTATCTCTGAAACAATACGGGTCAACAAGGGGTCACTTTGCATATCATTACATTGACAAGAAGGACGCGCATACCTTAGATCCTTTACTCGCAGCCCCTTCATTTACAGATACCCTCCAGGTCGAGCTCTTTGAACTCCTATAGTAAGCTATCTCATGTCGCGAACATGCACTCGCGATTTCCAGCACACTTTCCAGTTTCTTCTTTATTGAAGCTTAGACGACGACTGCAGGGGGCAAATCTGCTTATGCCCGAAAATGCCCGCTATTAACCAGCAACTTCGCGGCTTCCCCAACGGCCACGGCCGCTTCAGAGGGCCAAATAGTTGAACTTATTGATTGTTTGCAGATCGATCTGCCGGTTCACTGGAGTGGTGAAGGGCATGTCCCGCCGACTTCGGTCGGCCGCCTCCCTCCTACGCCTGCCAGGCTCGGTTACAGGCATCCCCAGCGCGATCCGCTAACGCGAGACGATCCAATTCGGCCTGCCGAGCCAATGCCTCCCGCCCCTGCGCGTCACGGACGTCAGTCATATCCACCTCGGTATGTGCTCGCACATCATCACGACGAGTCAGAATCGCCATCTGACTCCAACATCGCCTCAACAGTCCTCTGCCCCTCTCTTAAGCAAAATCGCCGTCCCGCAATTGAGCACTCGAGTCAGCGAGACGCTCGCCTTTGCGCTCGTTAGCTTTCGAGGTACCGCCGTAGTACGGTTTTTTGATGGTGTTGAGCTAGGGCCTAATTATGGTCGGGTGCACACGCGCCTGTCGTCCGACAAGGGAGCGACCGACTATGATCAGGCCCTTAGGGATGTGAGGGATTTGAGTGCATCAACCTAGTAGTTTATGCTTTCTGAGATTCTAATCGCCTTTTTGGGCCTGGCGAGTGTCGCGAAGATACAGTACGCTCTCGATTATCAAAGCACTTTTTGCAGTTTTTTTCTTTATTCTGACATTATGTTATTAGGCTACCTGCCCTTTGCCCTTATTATGGAACACCCTTTCATCCTTTCACCCACGGATGGAAACAATCTGGCATCTCATTCATCCTCCGAGGGGAAAAAACTATGCGAAGCATACATTAGATTCGCATTCTTTAGTCGCGTGTTTTCATTTTAGGCGACAGCAGGTGGACAAAAGCAGTAGGCCGCCCTCATGACGCAAAAGTTTCCTCATTTATTAGGAAAAATAACGTATTGTGAATCCTCGCTTGTATTCCCCGTCGTTTATATCCCTGGTATAGAGCTTACGTGAACTACAGTAGAACCTATGTGCTCTATCTTATCGCTTTCCTTGTCAGCATAGACAAATGGGTCTGCACGTAGTGAATGGAGATCCATTGTATTTTTGAGCAAGAACAATGCGCCTGTTTGAATTCTATAGCTTTGGGGATAACAAGCGAGAATTTATGTCCTATTTGCTCACGTTAGACAAAATACATGCAGTGGGGTCAGAAGGCCTTTTCGAATAAAACATGGACAGAAAACTATCATACCAGATCTGCTGCAACGGGCTGGGTCAAAAGTCGGTTGGTCGAATTTGGGGCACGGCTATACACCAACACAAATAAAAGATATCAGCTGAGGGCAGTGCCGCTGACTCAATAAAAAGGGTGCCTGCATAGTATTACGTGCCTGAGAGCTTCCCCTCTGCGACCGACGGATGCCAGAAAGCTCAAGGGGAAAATCCACAAAACGGTGGTCCACCCAGTGGCTTGGCCAAGTCAGAATATTGGCCTGCATCGTAAATATAATTTCTCGAAGGCACGAGCTAGCAGGCTGATCAACAATCTCATATGCTGGTCAGAATATGTACAAGCTGTTTTTCCCTTTTGGTAGGTTAACGCATTGATGGACGTCACTAGAGTAAGCTAATTCTTTTCCACGGAGATCAGGTAAGAATACACGATGTACCGCACCCTCCCTTTGAAGGTATCTAGGGTACTGAAGGCTGTATGACAGGGCTGTATGACAGTGAAGGCTCATTTATACTGGCCACCGAGCTCTCTGTGACAGAGCGGCGCACTGCTTGGAATGGTCCCGAATTTTCATGTTCGAGGATTACTGTACTCTGTCCCAGACTTCACTGGACCCTTAAAACTCGGGGACTAGTATAAATGCACCAAAGTCAGGAAAATGAGTATAAAAGCGACCAGGCCCAGGCGCCCGTACCTGAGTCCTCGATCGGTGTCCCTGTAGCGATGTTTCCCTACAGAAGAGAACACAGCTGATCTCGCCAGTCTTTAATGCACACTAAAATATCATCCTACAGCTAAAAGGCACAGAACAGCTGAAAAGAGTGGAATGTGGATAGGAAAAGAAATCTGTTTGGGTTAGAAGCAGAGAGTGCGCTAGAATGTACATGTGGGAAACTGGATTGTTTCAGGAGAGCCGTGAGAAAGGTTACTGTGTTTAAAGGTGATGTGATGATTCAATGAGAAGAAGGAAAGGTCATTATCGCGAGAGTCGCGACACTCCCGCGAGAGTCGCGACACTCCCGCGAGAGGAAAAGAATGGAAATGATGGGATGCAGTGAAGCGCTAGGAGGAAAGAAAAAAAAGTAACTGCGGATAAGTATATGATCACTGGATATACGTGTTCACTGATCCTCCTTCATGGCCTCGATCAGAGCCCGTATTGGCGAGCTCATCAGTTCAGGCTTCTGGGCTTGGATGGGTTGATCGACTGGGCCCTTCATGGGGCAGGGCTCTTCTTGACTCATAGGGGGTGGATGATGCACCATAGGTTCCGTGTTGTGACCTTTGAGGATTCTCAGCAGAAGCCATTTTATGACGTTCAAGAAGAGTTTGGCTGTGATATACGCACAACATAGTTGCACCCAGATCCAATGGAGTTTGCCTGTAAACTGACCGAGTAGTCCCATCGGCGTATATCTGCTAGCTGCGTCCAAAATAGCATTCGCTTGTGAACCAGCTGGTTGTCCGACGACTTGGCTCAATTCCCTTGGTGTACTAGCGTGTTCTTCAACTGAGGCGAAAATGTCATTCGGGCTGATCTGCCCTCGCAGTTCGTCCCTTGTGTACATCAGAAGCGGCTTGTGGATAACAGGTTTGAAGTCGGCATAGCCTGATAGCGTTGTCGTGAACATAGCGTGGTCAGCTAATGGTCTGTCGTATGGGCGCAGTTCTCCTGAGTGAGCATAATAAAGAAGAATCTTTCCACTTGCATCTTGCAGAAATGTTTCCTGCACTAAATCGCATTCTGTGGGAGCAGAGTGGGCGTAAATGATTCTAGTTTTTGGTTCCATGAATCCCGTTGTGGCCTGCCCATGCACCGTGTAATTTAATGGGACCCATTCTGTACATTTCTCGCCCATGCTGAGAAATGTGTAGCTTTCGACTTGGTTGCATGGCCAGATTTCTAAGATAGTTCCATGAAGACGACCCATGACGTTGCTGTCGTTGGAAAGCTTCCTGGCGATGAGGGTGGGCTCAGAGTGTGCCAGTAGCATGCTGATCTGTTGAAGTTCATGGATGGATCGACAAACCGAATAGAAGGCGTGATTCAAGAGCACTTTGAATAAGTACTCTAACCGAGATTCCAGTGCTTGCAGTCGTGGGGTCACAATGTCACTTTCTCCATTGTCTTCTGCTTGACGTTTAGATCTCCGTAGATCACTCGGCGCGATGACTGAACCCATTGTGATGACAACAGGGATTCCTTGATCCGTCATTGTCGCTTCTGAGCTGTCGCAAACTGTGACCTTCCCTCGGCCATTATTCCAGGTGAATGCCAGTTCATAGTCGTCACTTAGGAATTGATTGTCCCAAAGTTTTCCATCGATTGACTTCCAGAACACGTATTCACACTTGGCCGTTTTGTTTATCTTCCATACTAGGGCGCTTTGATCATGTAATATGCAGGCCTCCTTCTCGTAGTCGCAGTGCGCGACGTTCGCCAAGTTCGATTCCATGTGGCCATGGTATGATTGGTAGACTTTGCCTTTGACCAGAAAGCAATTAGTAGTTTCTCTGGCATACCACTTACAGCAGTCCCAAGCATTGCCGCTTGTGTATGGTGGCTCCACACGGTTTTCGGTGAATGCAGAAGTCTCACTCCCCAATAGTGGGCCTTCCCGACAGCGACGATGTTCGATTATTTCCCAACATTCAGGGGCCATAATTGGGACAGCTTCCTCATGATGGCGTTGTTCCCATCCTGATTTCGCGAAGTTTGTGTAGGCTTCGACCACAGTTTTGACCTTCGAACACTTGTAAGCAGCGCTGTCGTTGCTATGTTGCGCTTGTAAATGGCGACCTTCGCGACATAAACCTTTGTTCGGTCGTTGTCCTTCAGTGCGGTCTTGCAATTGTAAGCAGCTGTTGTCAGATTCAAGGTGATTTTTGCACTTCCTTTCTCGCAGAGCAGTGGCGGAGAATTCGCTCCAGTCAGCATAAAGGTACATGTGAGCAAAAGGAGTGCGACCGATGGAATAGACCAAGTTGAATGACTTGAAGTGAACAGGATGCTGTCAGCGGAATCCGTTGCCATGGCTCGAATACGTTGGTTGGCTACAGTTGCGGCCTTGCGTTGTGGGCGTTTCTCTAATGAATTGGGTATAAGTTTTGGAGTGCTGCCAGTGGTTTCCGTTGGTGGTGCTTCCTCCTCTGGGATAGTGCTGGAATCGTTGACATTGTGAGAAACTTCCAGTGGGTACAAATGCAGGATTGCGCGAGTGAGAACTCGCCCAGAAGATGTCCGCACTTTGGCTGCACGAATGGCACCATCGCTGCTTGGAATAAGCTGAACAATCTTGCCCAATGGCCAGGACCCTCGTGGTGTGTCCTGGTGAATGTGTACAATGTCCCCGATTTTTGGCGATTGATTGAAAGCTGCCCGGCGACTTCGCAGGTTTGACTGAGCGCGCTCTCGCATGCTAAGCAGGTAGTCGTCTCGCCACTGTTTCCAAAATGACTGCAAGTGGCGCTCACCCTTGGTCCAGCGTTCCAAAAGTGCGGCCTTAGATGTCATCCTGTCGACGTAATCCAGATCTGCATCAGACGTACTGATACCAGGAACGCCAATTTTTGGATTCTGCATTAAGAAATGTGCTGGCGTTAAGGCTTGTCCATCTAGGAAGTCGGACCCCACATGAACAAGTGGTCTGGAGTTTAGCATGGCTTCGACTTCACTGAGGACTGTCTGGAATTGAACAAATGTGAGGCACAGATGTTGAATCGATTTGCGAAGTGCGCGTTTGACCAATTGGACCAGACGTTCATACACGCCACCCATCCAGGGCGCACGTTCAGGAATAAATGTCCACTTGACGCCCAAATGGTTGATGTAGGAGAGAACCTGGTCATTCTTGGTGATTTTTCTCCACAACTCATCAATGGCTGACTTGGCTAACTTGAATTGTGTGGCATTGTCTGAAAGAATGTGTGAAGGTGTCCCACGGCGAGCCACGAATCGACGGAAGGCTAACAGAAACTGATCGGCTGACATGTCCTCCACCAGTTCCAAGTGCATGGCTCTCGTAGCCAAGCAAGTGAACAGTCCGACCCAAACTTTGACTGGAACTTGATCGCGTTTGACGTAGATTGGTCCAAAGTAGTCCAAACCTGTCCACGTGAATGGGGCTGATTCGCGAACTCTGGATGATGGAAATGCTGGCATCGTAGGTGGAGCATATGGACCACCTTCCACTCGTTTGCATTTCAAGCAAGACTTCACGCATTGGCGAACCACTGAACGACCAGATGGTATCCAAAAAGTGTGACGAATTTGCGACAATGTGTGACTCGTCCCGCTGTGCAGCAGTTTTTCATGAAAGCTGCGAATGACCAATGTCGTGAACCAATGTTTCTTGGGTAGGAGAATTAGAGAGATTGCGTCTGTTTCCAAATTTGCATTTGTCAATCGACCTTTGCATCGAATAATACCATCGGCATCCACCCCAATATTTAGATGGTCCTGAACTGATGTACGCTTGCCCTTCGCAATGGCATTGAACACATCAGCAAAGTTTGTGGCTTGAACATGCTTGACCCACAGTCTTCGCGCGTCATCGATTTCAGTGACTTCAAAATTCTTTCCTGTTGATAAAGCCTTGTCCTTTGTCCTTTTGATGAAACGAATGCACCAAGCGGTGACACGCAGTAGTGTTGTTAAACTGGAAAACCGAGATGGATCAATGCCAAACGGATTTGTGCATGGATCCGTGGTGATAAGTGATGTCTCGAACAAAATATGCTTCTTCTGTTCGGATGAAATATTCTCCAGTGTTGCGGAATCGATGTTGAACTGATCCAATCCCTGGGGCCATTTGGACTTGTCGTTTATGAGCCACCGGGGTCCGTGCCACCACAAGGAATTGTTGCATTATTCTCTTGGTGAACATCCTCTTGAAACGATGTCGGCTGGATTCTGGTCAGTTTGGATGTACCGAAATTGAACATTCGGAATACTCCGTAGTTTCTGAACACGATTGGTGACAAAGACTGACAGCGGCTTGCTTGAGCGGATCCAATGCAGCACGCACTGCGAATCTGTCCATAAAAACTGCCTTGAAATTTGAATGTTCACGGACTTCTCGACAAATTGAAGCATGATGCCACCGATCGAGGCTGCCAATAATTCCAAGCGAGGAATTGTAATGGTTCGAGTTGGTGCGAGTCGAGATTTTGAAAACAGGAGATGAGATGATGTTTCTGACGTTGAGTGGACACGCAGGTAAACGGCAGCACCGTAGGCTTTCTCTGATGCGTCTGTGAAACAGTGCAATTCGTAAAGGGGTTGTTGTTCACCATTGATTGCTTGTCCTACGTGTCGTGGAGTTGTGATCTGCATGATTTGTTCCAATGACTTGACGATCTGGTACCACGTTTCGGATTGTGATGCTGCTTTCGAGCTTCGACTGTTGTGTGTACTGGACATTCGTCCGCCCAATGGGTACCTTGACAGTAGAAACAACGTCTGGGGGTGGGGCTCCTGTTTTCGGTCCATAATTAGTCAGCAATGTAGCCGTTGTGGTCTGATGCTGTTGATTGCCCGTTGTCCTCTTCGGATACCCGTTGGTTGCTGTTGGGGACCTGTGATGTGCTGGAGGCGGTTGTTTGTATCCTGTCGCTGATGGCCGTTGTGCAGATGACTGATGGATGACCGATGATGGATGATGATGCTGCTCGGCTAATTCTCGAGCTTCCAAAAGTTTCTGAGCGCGATTGCGAAGATTCGGGACTGTCCATGGTCCATCCCCGCGATGCTCTTCGAGGCGCATGATGAATTCCCGTGGTAATTTCGAAAAAATCATGGACACGAGATGAGCATGATTGACATCTTGACCGAGGGCCTCCAAGGAGCGCAAGTGTTTCTCCAGGATGTCCAATACACCACGAATGCGGCCGGTGTGATCCGGTGCGGGTTGGATGCTCGGAATTGTCGTTGGTCAAAGCGAGTCCACTGATCGCTGACCTCGCTTCTCCCACCAACTGTCCTCGCAGATAATTAAACTTATCCACTGCTGATAGCGACTCGTTGGTGTGCACGGCGGTATTGAATGAATCCCAGAACTCCTGCCAATGCATCACATCGCCTGAGAACTTCCGGAGGTCAATCTTGGGCAATTTGACATGTAATGCTGCAGGTGCAGGTGCTGCTGCCTGGGCCGGTGCTGTAGCTGGAGCTGGATTGTGCCGTCGTTGTCGGTCCTCATTGACGCGGCTGAGGCATACTGTAAGTTGCTCGATGGTCGCATCGATTTCCATCAGCAATGTTGCATCCGCTTCAGCTACTTCGTCCACGGATTTTTGATCTGCTTCTGTGGTGCACTTGAAGTCTAGAATGAATGAATGAATGAATGACCAAACACGATGAACAGGGAGAATGTACAACTGGCGTGAATGGGAATGAGAATGATAAATGCAAAAGATCAGAGTAAAATAATGAAGGCAAAAGTAAAGGAGAACTGAAATTCGAACGTTCTGCTACCACTTTCTGTAGCGATGTTTCCCTACAGAAGAGAACACAGCTGATCTCGCCAGTCTTTACTGCACACTAAAATATCATCCTACGGCTAAAAGGCACAGAACAGCTGAAAAGAGTGGAATGTGGATAGGAAAAGAAATCTGTTTGGGTTAGAAGCAGAGAGTGCGCTAGAATGTACATGTGGGAAACTGGATTGTTTCAGGAGAGCCGTGAGAAAGGTTACTGTGTTTAAAGGTGATGTGATGATTCAATGAGAAGAAGGAAAGGTCATTATCGCGAGAGTCGCGACAGTCCCTGCGCGCTCTGTCCCTGCGTTTTTGCACAAAAAGTCATAGTTTGTGCAAAAGCGCAGGGACCCATTTCTATCAATTCTAAAAATCGACGATCGTCTCTAAAATTTTGAACAGAATGTTGACAGATGCAGTTTTTACCGCTTAATCCGAAAATTAAGTCGAAATTTCGGTTTGAGGGTGATTTTGACCTGTATTTCCTCATTTTCTGAGCCTAGTTTTTCGCTTTCAAGGAGCTCACTCTATGCTCCCCACATCATTGATCTATGAGCCTCATTTGAGTGATTTATTGATCATGTCGTTGAATTCGAGTATTCGATTGATCATGTGACCATTTGATCAGTCAGTATGTTCGATCTGATTATTTAAATTAATCGATTGATCGGGTGATCGATCAATTGATCGATTGATTGAGTGATCGGGTGATCGATCGTTTATTCTGTTGTTTGATTTACTTAATGATATGATTCATCGATCGATCCATCGGTCGATCATATAGATCAGATCAGCTCATCGTATCGATCAGACTAGCTGATCATATCGATCACCCGATCATTTCAAACAGCGGATGGATCAGTCAGTCATCCGCCGAGTGATCGGGCAGCAATTGATCGGTCATTCTTATACGATTCTTTCATGATTTTTATTCGCATCGGCCGTATCAATATTTTCAAACTACCCCTCTCTTATCGATCAAAAGCACTACAGGAAACCAATTGTGCATATGGTTATCACATCGTTCTATTCTCGTGTATTCTAATCGTATAGGATCTCTGTCCTGCATAAAGCCCCCCCCCCCCCCGTTTTCGACTGGTTTGCGCCGCGCCTCGCCTCTTTGTGCAAAGAGCAGAAAATGTTTTTCTCTCTCTAGCGCCTCTCTAGACGCAGGAACAGAGTCCCAGTTTCTGCAAAACAGGACAGTGCGCTCTGGAGCGGGAACTCTGGAGGCAGTATAAACGCCCTCTCGGTGACAGAGTGGCAGAGAACTCTGTTCTGAGCGCGCAGTCACAGAGAACTCGGTGGCCAGTATAAATGAGCCTTGAGAGAGCGCGCACTACTTGCGCGAGCACAGCTAACTTTACACTTACTGTCTTGGGGCGCATTTTTACACCTATCGACACCAAGACTCTAAGTTTCCATTCATCGTCCCTTCCCCATAATACGAGTACATCACTCATCGAGTCTTGTTTCTTTGTGACTTCGACCCCCGCGTCATCTGTTGCTAGGAAGTTTTTAAAAACAAAATTCCAGGTTTTGCTTGGACTCACGTGCTGTTCCGTAACAACAAACCACACACGTATGACGTGAGTTATGGGTGGGTCGGTCGGTCCAAAAAACGGAAACCTGTCCAAGATGGATGAAAACTATCCGCTACTTTCCTGTGGGAAGCGAGAGATATACCGTTAGTGGACTCTCTGCTTCTGATTTTGACTGCAGTGAAGTGAGTGGAAGGAATCCTTCCAATGTCATCCTCTAAAACTGTTCGCTGTCTCGCATGTTCAGCCGCTGTGGCAACTTTTGTCTTATTCGCACCATATTTGTTATTGGAACAGTCGCCCTTCTATATGCTGGTAACATTGGCCAATGTTACTGGTCTCAACGAAGCAAACAGTTCTGCACATCAGGTCATGCCAGTGCCTGCGCCATCACCCAATCCAACCATCGTCCTCGCTTGGACCAAACGTTACGGAGGGGAATGGACGAGCATTGATTCTCTGTTCCAGAATTGTCCGTCATGCATTATTTCACGTGATCATCAGCTCGTAGATAACAGCACGGCCATCCTGTTCCATGCCCGGTCGATCGAATGGGAGGATCTTCCACAGAACAGGCGGTCCAGCCAGTACTATGTATTTATTCTACACGAGTCTCCGCACTACACCTTTCAGGATATCCAATCTGATGGCCGCAGCAATTTCTTTAATCTCACCATGACCTATAGATACGATTCGGACATTGTTTGGCCATATGGCAGCTTCCAGATGAAGTCGTCGGAAAACAGAGACTCTAACCTGTACGTATATGAAATGATGAAGCTCATTATAGAACGCAAGTCGAAATTAGTTTCCTGGTTTGTGAGCGACTGCGAAACATTCAGTCGTCGTGAAGTTCTAGTTCGAGAAATACAGCAGCACATTGCAGTCGATGTGTATGGATCGTGCGGCACCTTGCAATGTCCTAGGGAGGTGCCAACCATCGGCTGGAAGCCTGGCATGGCAGACGCCCCTGCTTGTCATCATATGTTGACCAAAGATTACAAATTCTATTTATCCTTTGAGAACAGCCTCTGTCGAGATTACGTTACCGAAAAGTTCTTCCTCGTCATGGACAACGCCTTGGTCGTGCCGATCGTTATGGAACGGAAAATAATCATGGACACAGTGCGAGATTCGGAAACAGCCGCAATGCTGAATCGCTCTTTCATCGCGGTCGATGATTTCCCTAGTGTCCAGGACATGGTCGCCTATTTGGAGTACCTCGACCAGAACACGACTGCCTACCTCCAGTACTTCCAGTGGCGAAAAAACTACCAGATCGTATTCGACAGGGCCACAGTGGACGCCGGGTGCGAGTTATGTCGCATCATTAGAGAGAAGACAGAAAAAACTATAGAGAATATTTTTGAGTGGTGGGACACAGATGCTCAGTGTCATAGTTATGAGCCAGTTACTTCTGAGTCATGAGGCGAGAGGGTGAGGGCTGGCATCGGCTGGTGGGTTCATGTTGCTGACTGTGTGGAGGAAGGGACCGACAGGAGCTTTTGCACCACGCCAAAATCCACGAGCAGCAAGATTTTGCCAGCTGAGCTGGGCGGATTGTCTGGGCTTCGTGCAAACGATAGTTTCACGCTTCCTGCAATGAGATGTGACCTACAGGGCTCATGGCCTGGTGGGATAGGCGTGTCTGCCTCTCACGCCAGGTGCGCAGTTACGGGCGAGTAATCGACTCGCGCCCGCGTGAATAAATTTTTGTGTAATTAAGTCTGTTTGATGATGTGGTAAAGCAGGAACAGGAACACAGTTCATGCTCCCTATCTGTCCACAGTCCCACAGCCCATGTGACAGGGTGGCTAGTCGCAAAGCAATAAAAATGTGGTTCCAGCGTACTAGTAACTATACACGTAAAAAATTAAAAAATACCCGATTTGTATGTCCCCTTGGGGCTCCACAGTCTCTTGTACTATGTAATATGCTTGCATATCACCATGCGCAGTCATTTGAGGTGAGGCATTTTCATTGTATACGAAGGGTGAGGTATTCCCTACAGTGCTGTTCACAATCAGAGATACTGCATGTAGATTGTAGATTGTGGATTGTGGAGGCCGAAAAGTTTTTAAAACAGTCTCGTGGGGTGATTTGGTAAAGTTGAAAGTGTGTGTGCGCCGTGTTTTATTGATATACCCACTGCAGTGGACTTTCGACTTTAGGGCCGCATGTTTGCTATTTTGGCAAACCTTGCCCACGTTGATCAGCCACTGTTGGGTGCTCGCAATACGGTACTCTCTTCCAGTTTTGACAGATAATTATAATATACTATTCGTAAACACTGTCACTGCGGAGTCGAATGCCCTCCTGACCTATTGTATGTATGTTTATGGGTGTCAGCACCAATCACGACACAGGCACCCAGTAACAGTCGATGGCCAGTCACATCACTCTTTCTGGTCTCCGCTGTCCATCCGACCATGCTCTGCAGCGGAGCACAGCGTAGAAAGAGTGAACCAGTTCAGCCCACGCAAACATCATTACGACAGTCCGGAAAACACTATTGCGCCATTGAATGTTGAGTCAAAAAGCCAGACACCACTTTTCTCTCACCAGGGTGAAACGCGAACAAAGAATCACTCAGGAATTAATCGTTGTGGTGGACCACGAGCACGTTGTGGATAACAGCGAACTCGAGCACTAGACATAGCAGCTGGTGAAACACAAGGCGTGTTGGAAATGATGAGGCACCATTTTCCACAGGCATAGGAGTAGGTGGTGATAATGAAATTCTTGTTTTATCAAAATTTTAGTTTAATTTTCTTTGGCGGGCGTTGCGCATAAACACATGTTTTTTTGAAGCAGACAGCTTGGTCGCTGTTTAAAGGTTTTCAGCGGATGATTAATTGAAGCCGCTAGAAATGAAAAGCATGAATGATGAACTGTAAGATTCACTGACAAAAAAACCTTGTTGTTTTTGCAAACGGTTGTGAGTGAGCTGAAATCAAGAAGATGCGGATGACGTGCAAGAAGCGAAGGCGGAAAGAGGAGGCAACAGTATCATAGTATCCAGTGGTGAAACTGAATTTTTTTCACGACCACTAGCTTCTCCCTTCATTAGGTCCAACTTTTAGCAAACCTGCCAATTGTGTTTCAGTTAATTCTGCCTTTTTCGTTTGAAGACATTTTATTTTGACCGCTTTCTCCCTCATCGTCAGTTGTGCCTGAAACCAGAGTATCTGAATATATTTACAAGGAAGGGAACCGATTGTCCCAATTTTTCCAAGTTTCCTAGACGAAAGTGCGATTATTTTCATTGTCCCGCAAGATTCCTTAATCAACTTTTATTGATTCACTGACCTGCAGCATAATCGACAAGTGCATTAAATACCGGGTCATTCGGAGTTTGGAACCTCAAAAACAACCTCAGTTTTCCCCGATTTTGGGTCCGAAAAAGCCATTCCCAGGTTTTCCTGACATTTTTTTTGCAGACCTCCTGATTTTTCCAGAAGTCGTTGGCGCGTTATCAAAAGTCCTACTAGTTCTAATCAGCAAAGAGTCTCTTCAAAATTTTGCATGCTGTGACTTTTGCCGCTAGAGGGCGCCTAGAATTCTCAGGTGTGTGGCTAAATGTGGCGAATTCTCATGTTAGGGAAAAGCCAGGGCGGTATGAGCAGACCCCTAGGAAAGGCTGGTGCTCTCCCTTGCTTCATTCGCTCGACTCGTTTCCAGCCAATTCTTCTGATTCTTGGGGAGCTACCCTCCGTATGTGTCCAACCCATTTGGCAGACCTGCGGTGTTGGCCAGGCGCCAGCCAAGGACTTCGATCAACCAACTCTCAAAGGGCCTTTCTTTGACTTACTCTGGAAGAGTCTTGGGGTACTTGGTTTTTCTGCGGATTTGTATCTGGGTAGGCCTATTGAGACATCGTCGTGCATTGCTGCGCTCGCAAGGTATCGTCTGGTTGACTTTGGTCTTTACTGCTCCATCGATAGTGGAATTGTTCGCCAGCATGGGTATCTTAGGACCAGGTGCATTCGACCAGGCCAGGCGTATATCACTACACATCAGTCATTTGCCAAAAATGCATACGGATTGATCGCCCCCACATGGCGACGATGTGCTTTTCTCCGAAAGGTAGACAACGACAACAGGTCTGGAATTTACACGAATCCGAACAGGCCGTCCAGATAAGGTGGACTGTAATATTGCTGAGTTCAAGCCATTGCCAATAGTCTGCCTAAATGAGCAAAAATGTCAGTCGTGGCGTGTGGCACAGGGAGATGCACTCAATAACAGCTAGAACTCATGAAGCATGACATCGAACCAAAAACTCGAAGCAGTGAAATTAAAAAATGGCGGGAAAATTCACATTTTAAAATTAAGCCCGCACATTGTACCTACGTGGCAATGGTACACAAGATTCTGTTTGACAGCTGTGGCAAATATTGTACTCCAACCACTCCCCCCCCCCCCCCCCCCGATTCTCACACTCGCGCAGGCAAAAGTTTTGACGACCAATCAGACCCAAGGCAGTAAAAAATGAGATTTGCTTTTCAAGGCAAGTGCACTCTAGAATCGATGTCATGATATTGAAAAAGTGTGATATGCAGATTCAGCACCCGCGTTTCAGTGAGGTTCGCCACCTTTGTGCAAAGAGCAGAAAATTTTTTCTCTTGGACTGCGCCTTCAGAGTCCCAGTTTCTGAAAACGCAGGACAGTGCGCTCTGGAGCAGTAAAAACACCCTCTGGGTCACAGAGAGGCAGAAGACTCTGTCCTGGGCGCGCAATCACAAAGAACTTGGTGGCCAGTATAAACGAGCCTAGACAGTCGGCCAGGCGAGAGAGCCGCATCTGCAGGATCTTTGTTGGCTTGCTCATCGAGGATTTGCATGACGCTCGGCTAATCGCGTGTGCGATAGCATACTCGCATTTCGCATTCTGACTTTGAACACCAGTTCTCTTTGGTCATGACCTGTCCGTTCTTTGTTTTTCTGTTTGCACCCACCAACTAGTTTTACGAGGCATGCTCTGCACACGGGTATAGATACTAGTGCGTTCTGGCACCAGGGCAGTGTCCTGGATGAATGTCTTCGAGTATGGCCCGTGCACATACTGTATATATTGTACATATACTGTATGTATATAAATAATATATATATATATATGTTACGTAATGTATATACTGTAAATATGTAAGTAGGTTGCTTGCTTTGCTTCCTCAGTTTTGAGTTTTGAGATGACAGTTCTTGAGATTGTCACAGAGAAGGGGCCTGACACATCCATGTTCTCGGAACAAAAGCGTGGGCGGTGACTGTGCCATAGCGCCAGATATTTTTGGGTATTCTTGAGTGCAGGTCTTGAGTTGAGTCAAAGGCATGTATGGGAATGGGGTTTGCACTGAGACTTTAATAATTTTTTGTGTGAATCCGATGCAGCTATGCCTGATGATAGAAACAATTTTTCTTCAACTTTTCTGGCTATGCAGTCGAGGAAATACAAGACTAATTAGCCTAAGCCTGGGATGCGAAAGAAACTGATAAAACATGAAAGAAACCAGGGAGTAGGATACCTCGATATCTGCTAGAAATAAAAACCCTTTTCACCTACTTACAATTATTTACTGTCTGTATCCAATTCACGTGTGCAAATGCTTAGGGATCATGAGCACAGAGCACGCTCCATGACTCTCCCCGGGAAAAGATTTCCATGTAACTGATTTAGTATGCACGGCTTAGAAGTTACTTTTTTGGCGTCAAGCGTAGGCGCTTGTATCATCGAAGTATGCAGTAAAGTGCTGAACAAAGCGTTTCTATATCTCTCAAATGTACTAGGCTCAGGAGTCCAGCCCCAAGAAAAACAAAAATAAATCAACAGAGCTTTTCAGATAGCCAAGGTTCGAGTCAAGTATCACGCGCATACTGTATCTGCGCGACTAGTCTAGCAACCGCGCACACGATTTCGTTGCGGTCGAAAACAGTCGCTGCCTCTGGCGTTGACGCATGTCTGCCCAGGATTGTACAGATTCGAAATATGCGTCGATTCCCCCATTAGACAAGGTGGGGGAATCGTCTCAGTGATAGAATCGAACAAGTGGGGGAATCGCCTCACAATCAACGACACGGTGGGGGAAGGTCAAATGTCTGAGTGAGTCGTTTCCCCCGCCAGACAAGGTGGGGGGGGGGGGGGGGGGGGGGAACGACGCAGTGGGGAGAGTCATGGGACCAAACTTATACAAGAGGGGCCGCTCTTGGGGCTTGGGGGTCGGGTCAACGAATTCAGCTAACACAGGCTGGTACAGCAAAACCGTTTGTTTTTGTGGGGTATGGATGTACTGTACGGTAAGTAGCAAGGTACCATAGGGGACTGCAGCGTAGCGTCATTGATATTTCAACTGATTAGGCATAATGAGTGTGGCATGTGGATGCGCAATGGGTGTGGATTTTATGGCTCATGGACGAGACGTGCGCCAACATATTTGCTTAGATGGTGTCAACTGACCTTTAGGTAAGAAGATATTCTATTCACTAATACTGAAGTCTGCCGCGGTGGCTCACGATCAGTTTGGTCAAGAGTTGGTGCTATTTCTTTGGCCACCTATCCTGACTGGAGGAGTTCCATGATGGGGAACGGCACTTTATTTAAGTCCGTTCTTAGAAACTGACGGTCTTTGAAGTCGACTTCAGAAGGCTGCACACCTGGCTTTGGGCGACTCACTTTTAAGCGGACGCTTATCTAGTAAAGAATCCGCAAACTCGAATAACTGTGTGGAAGGATCGACCCTTCCTTCTTGCCTGCTATCGTCCTGGCCTGGACGCCTGAGCTGACATGCTCCTATCCAAGACTTCAAAGGGGTGCTGCATGCGTGACCGCCTCACGGTCTGGCTATGATATCATGACTGCTGACCTCATGTTATGGCATCATGGCCGCCGGGTGTTGCCAAAACAGGGACTCTCTGTGGACCGCTCGAGCGTTACGTTCGTCCTTTTAGGATCAATTGGTCGTCCAATTTGTCTCTTTCCGCCCGGTTTCTTAGTACGATCTAGCTACTTAAAGTGTTGTGTGTTCAACTGGCCTACACAGCAGTAATTGATACGCACATAAATGGAAGATACAACACTTGGGCCAGCAACCCTGACTGGGAGGCCGGTGTTCTGTTCCAGCTGAGGACGGCACTTTAGTGAGTCCGTCGCTGGCCTCGCACACCTGGCTCTGGGCGACTCGCCAGATACCGTCAAGTGGCGGACGCCGAACGAGTAGAGGATCAGGAAACTGGTTCTTGCACACCAGTCGGGAAGACCCCCCCCCCCCTTCTAGCCCAGTATTATCCTGGGACAATGGTGCTTGCACAGGACCCTCGTGTACATGTGCTCCTAGTGGAGACACACTGAGGGAAGCTCCTGTGAGAGCTGGTCCCCGCACAGTCTTGCTTAGCATAACACGACTGATGGCCAGCTATAGGCAAAACGGCTTGGAAGTACTGGGGCGGCACGGGGCCCAGCCCACAGAAATTTTAAGAAAAAAGACAGTCATGGCTGTCTAACGCCGACAGGGTTCGCAGCCTACCCGTCATCGTCTGAGGAAGTCGGTGTCCAGTGTAATCAGTCACAGCCGAATCGGATGGGGGTTTGCCGGGTCGGATCGGATGAGTTTCGGATTATGTTTTGAAATACTTGTAATTTTTGTCAGATCAATAACGCGTCGACTTTTTTCGAAAGGTTGCTCCTCATGATAAACACACAGTAATTATCATGGAGCCATGGCACAAGCAGCGCCCCTCTCAAGGCTTTGCCACACTGCTCATCATGAATCTACTTTATAATCTGATGAAATAAAGAAGATCCATGCTGCTCGTTAATGAGTCAACCGTTGCGTCGAACTTCATAAAATTAAAAATAGTAATCTGTTCCCAAGCGCGAAAGAAAGCTCTTTGCAAAATATTAGAGGCGTCTGGCCAACTTGTCAGCGCTTAAAGTCCAAGGAACCGAGGAATTTTTAAAATTCTTCTGGGTGTTTTAAGAAAAAACTCGAAGTTCGAGTGCTGGTTGGAAGCTTAAACTCGAAGCACCAAACCCGAAAACCGACGATGAGTTTGGAAAGAACCCTGTGTGTTTTTCTCAACGCTTGGGCTCCTTACTGTAGAGGAACTTTTCAGGACTTTAGGCCACCGCGATCGCTGATCAGTTGACCAGACCCAGGCCCAGGCCTCTACTATTTTGCAGAGCTTTCTTTTGCACCTGGGAACAATCAACAAATCACGATTTTCGGTTTTGTAAAGTTTTAGTTAACGGTTGGCGATGTTCCCTTGTGAGTCATCCATGTTTTCTCTGGTCTCAAATAATAACAACGAAAAGATGACTTGTAACTCTAATTATGAGCAGAAAATAAAGGAAGCATCAATGCAGATTGATCTCATCTCTTTTATTACACAAGAGTGGCTGGAGAAAAATTGCGCAATAGTTAGTTTTCTGCGAATGGTGATTGCAAACACCATCAGCTTAGAATGTTGGATCGGATAGTTCAGATCGGATGATCCGATCCGAATTTTTAGATGGTGACTTAACGGATCAGACTGGATCGGATATCTGCTCCGAACGGATGGGAGCCGATCTGATCCAGCCATGAGTAACCAGCATTCCTGATGGTCGGGAGCTTGATACTCTCCCCTGGCTAGGAGGCGTCAACTACCCTCCTGGTTTATGTTTCAGCGGCACGTACATATAGCCGCGCGGCTTGCCTTTCCGTAGTCGGAGTTTTTTTGCCCCAAAAAATTCAGTCTCTCACTTCTGCCACCGCCCAGGCGCGCTGGTTATACCAGTCCAGGATGCCCTCGCGTGGAGGTGCTTCTAGTGGGGGCACGCAGAGGGACGCTGCTTTGTGTTGCTGGTCCCCGTACAGCCTTGCTTAGAAGGTTTGTCTGCCGGCCAGCTATGGGCAAAAACGGGCTTCGGCCCACAAAAATTAAAAAAGCATGGACTGTTCACTGTACTTCGACGGTGTTCATAGTGCAGGCATAGTGGCATTGATATAATAAATTAACGTCGAAATTCAGGCCGCGGGACTGTGACTGTACCACCACTCTGCACCATAGCGTGGCTCACACACAACCTTACAAGGACACCGGTTTCGATGGCCTATATTTTCTGCTGATATGCATAGAATGTCATGGGAAGCATCTTGGGCTCGAAGATTTTCTTTCATGTAAAGCCTGCCTCTACCAAAACCCAGAAACTCACCTTCCAATCTCCATGCTCCAGAATACACTACGTATGGCACAATGAGACCATGATCACGGATCACAATCACACAAGCTTCGTTCTCCGCGTTCTGAAGCCATTGCTGTCGGCCCCACAGTTAAGGGATCATTTTCCTGCCGTCCGCCTTGTGGTACTGGCCAAACTGGTCAGTGTCAAGCCTGCGCTCATCTACATCGGTCGGTGTGGTTGGTGCCTGTTGGTCGGCTGAAAATAAACAACACGAGCCCTACAAGGATGAAAGAAAAGCTAGCTTTCTACAGCGGCCTGATCGAACGGCTCACGAATCCATCGAAACTGAAGAAGAACGCATTGCTTGCGTCAGAAATTTCGACCCTGCTCGCCGCTGTCAAGAAGGTGCTGAAGCAGGAACCGGCAGCCTTGATCGAAGTCGCGCCAATCCACATCTGCGGTGACATTCACGGCCAATACAGAGACCTGCTGCGAATATTCTACAAGCTCGGCTGGCCGAGGGACCAGGGGCCGTATTCACAAACTCCTCTTAGGGTGACTTTACAGCAAAGTGTCCCTTTCAGCTGGCGGTTCTCTTCGCACCTTCTCTTTGGATTTCGCGCCGTATTCACAAACCTAACTTTCCTGAAAGGTACTCTTTAAGTCATCCTTTCACGATGGGATGCTCTCGAGCATCCTTCCGTCCGAGTTCTCTTTCGAGTGAGATGTAACTTGTTCATAACAATTTGCTGGAGGTGACAGACAGAGAATCAAGTGGTAAGACCAGTTATGACTTTGTTTATAGCTGATACGGCTTCAAAGTGGATGCTAACAAACTTTTCCACCCTTGTCCATCCAGTGAAATAGTCAATTTAGCTCTCAAATTTATAGATCATACGTACTCAGCAAACCAGCTTGGATGGCACGTCGGCGAAACGAGACTCGTCGTCAGGTCGACATAGGGAGCCAAAAGCGAAAACCGGCTTGTGAAGGATAGGCAAGCTATTGTGCAGTTCGAAGAAGAAGCTACAAAATTTGAGGCTACTATGAGATTTGTGTATGACCTTGCAGATTGAAACGTTGGGGTCAAAGTTGGAGAGGTGGAGAGTCTGGGACTATCCTTTAATCTAAATTGGAATGCTGAGCCAATTATTGTCAGCGTGCATCGTTTATCATTTTGGTTTAATCCACCTTCTGACAGTTATAGAAGTTGCACTTGTCAGTAAAAACCTTGTAGCTAGCAAGCAATCAAGTCCCGGAATCTCCTGTTTCACCTTTTTCTTTATTCACAGGCGCGGGCAGTCGAGGCGCATGAATTTCCACATGTGGTCTTCCACTTTCAAAATCAGGCGGACTAAGAGAAACGGCCAAGATATTCAATATTTTGAGCAGTAATGGGAAAATGACCAGCCTAGGTTCCTTGGCTTCATTTCGAAGAGGCAAGGTGATGGGCGGAGAGAAGAGGGACAACTATGTACTCAACTCACGATCAGGTGTCGAACATGGCCTGATAATGAAGGAACATCAGAGTCATAACCCCCAAAACATTCCCACCAGTGGCCCAATCGGATTGATATGAACGTGAACGAGCGAGACGGCTAATCCAAATTATCACCCTATGCAAATTCAGGTTTACAGTCCTACGACTCCGCAGCACATGGCCATGCAAGGCACTTGACCTTATCGAAGCGAACATGAGGTGTTTGGGCATGCAAATCATACGTAATTATGTCATTGTACCGACACGTCTAGGCCACTGAGAGTGTAAAATAAGCAAAAATGAGTGATACCATCGTTTTCAGCACCCCAAACAACCCCTGAAACGATCCCATTTGCACCAAAGTTGGAACTGACTGTGGCCCATCCTAGTCGTGAATGCCTGAAGACATTAACTTTCTATTTGATGGCTGGTACTGTGGGTTCTCACTGTGTCTAGCCAACAAGTTCGCCGACCAGCAGAAGGCGATGTTCGTTGACTGACGGCATAGAGGATGAAGAAAATGACGAAATTCGAGATGCCGATGAGCGGCAAAGGTTCAACAACGCTCTTCATGCACCGTCCTCAAGGTCCAAATCTGCGCGTAAAATACTGCTAAACCAACACAGCATGAAATAAAATATGAACGCGCGCCAACTTCCCAGGTCTAATTGGTGGCTCCTAATCGATTGATTAATTCGGAAACTTTTCCAATAGTTCAAAACTGCCATCGTCCAAATCGTCGTAAGTTTGTGGAATTTGCGCCACGATGATCAATGCATGATTTAAAGTCGCTGGTGCCGCAGAGAATTTTGCCATTATTAACTATTATCCATAACTGTCTGCGGCGAAGATGTCAGTTCGACGGTGGGAGCCGCCGCCACGACAGCCCTAGCCTGTAAGACGTCCTTGAATGACAGATAAATAACCCACGAGAAAACTTACTGCAGAGATTCCCACATTGTCAAAGGCACGTTCGATCAGCTCGACTTTCATTCGTTCAACATGTCGGGCGCCAACTCTTGGCATGGACGGGGAAATTCCACTGATTGATTTGGAGTGCACACCGTGCGCGTACTCTACATTGTGCACCTGGATGGCCGTGTGGTACACGCCCAGGTTGATTACGTCATATGGTGACGACGTTCTCGTGGTCGAGCAGGCTCATGATTTTTGCCTGGGCCAGTAACTCCTTGCGATCTTTCTCCGAGCTGTCTCCCGTCAGCATCCTCACGGCCACCGTTTCTTCTTTTCCGTTCCAACCGGAGTTTCCAACCTTCGCAGTTTCACTTCTTATCCAAACACATGACTGTGCACTCAACGAATAAGCGACATCAGCGGGTACTTTAGAGCGCTAATGTATACTCTATTATGCGCTTGGCTAGGCCTCACCTCTGTCCAAGTATTCTACACAACTCCATGGTACACATTGTGTTTGCGCTTAAAAACTGTAGATGTCCAAAGATTAGTTTTGAGGGCAGACCGGACACGGAGGTTGGTCCCAGCTTCGCACAAAACTTTGCTGTCAGGCAAGTTATTTATCTTTTCCCACCCCCTCACCCTCACACGATCAGAAAAATCCTCACTTGGATCTTCTGATAAACGCATTCCTCACAAGTCAGTAAGGTTATACACACTGAACTGTTGCGATCAACCCCCGGCTTCACTAATAATAAGATTAAGTAGAATGTTTTGCCCAGACAAATTAACGCACCGCACATGAAACTCACTCACAACGCCATTTTCCACCCCAACACATACAAGACACTTCCCATATGCAATATCCAGGATACCAAGAAACACGGAGTCAGAGTCACAAGATCTCTTTCGATTGGCACGTGTCAGACGCGGGATCGTTGACAAGCGGGCATTCGGGTGATAGGATCCGGCCGGGTATTTGAGAGCACAAAACGTCGTAGTTGACCAAAACTGGCGAGGCTGAAGCGAACGAGCTGGAGCCGGAAGATGGATACTTTAGAGACAAGTAGACAATCAGTACGATGATAAGCAAAACAATCAGCGCGGCGAGGAATAAAAAGATTATGAGCAGACAGGAGGGCTTCTTGCGCTTTTCTTCGTACTTATCAGCTGCCGTGATCGAAGTCAGGGTGGACATCGGTGGAGAATGCTTAGGCTTACGATTAGACGGTGGAATGGTTTCCTGCGAGATGCTGAATGGTGGTTTGACCGAAGAGTAACTTGATGGCGCGGGACGAACGACAGCCTCGCTTTTCAGTGGCGGCGCAGGCGGCAAGGTGCCTTTGATAAAAGCCTTTGATTTAACGGCGATTTTGTCAGGCTTGAAGCTCTTTGTGGGCGTTTTCTTTCCGACATTGCTGTAGACATGTCTCGAAGACGTATTTTGTCCAAATGATGTCTTACCGCTCGATGGTGCTTGAAATTTCGTAGCTTGTCTGGACACGACTGCGGGACGAGGCGCTACCGGCTGCATAAGCTGAAGCAGTTTTCCTCGAAGGTGAGGGCCAATAACTGACGCACTCGGTGCGGCCGCTTTTTTCTTTGGTGAAGGCATTGGCCTATTGGGCTGTGACGCTGCTGGCGGTGGCGGTGCCGAATGGGCTGGAGAATGTCGACGATCACGCGGATGCGCCGCTTTGTCGTAGTCTTTTCGTTCCAAATAATCTCTCGATCGATGACGAGCTGGGGATGGAGAACGACGGCCCACATTGCGATGATGCTCAAAAGCGGTGAGACTTTGTTCCGAACGTTGATGACCGCCATGGCCGGGGTGGCGAGGATTATGGTGGGGCATGATGAAAGAGACGCGCACTCGTCTACCACTGCAGTGCTTCCGAGTAAGAAGCGTGCCACATAATTTGTAATGCAAGCGCACCACAGGCTGCCATACCAAAGGTACCGATTACGACTCAGCGCACGAAAGGATGGAACAAGATAAACTCCAGCCGAAAGCTGTAAAGAGTAGATCTCCCAGTGGAGAAGATCTTCGTGCTGTTCGACGATTTCTGTCTGGAAAATTGATGGAACGATTTTGGGATCAAGGCGGGAAAAGGCAAAAATGATGAAATAATAGTCCTGAATTGCAGGTTAACCGCAAATACTTAAAAAACAAAGTCACCTCGCAATGGAATAGCCGTCGTTCGATTCCTGCCCGCCTCGCAACGTAGGTGGTGCATCCGAATCAGCGCATCCAAACGACCTTCTGTGGCATATGTTGCGGGCTGTGGTGGCATATCTGTTTTGGGAACACGCTTCCGAGGGATCTGGCCCGTATTTCCAACATGGATTTGGCTCGTCGCAGTTTTCCTCTGCATGAAATAATGTCATAAGAGGGAAAAACAAGAGCAGATAACACGAGAATCCAGGTGCCTTCTGAGTACCAATTCGGATCCTCGCTGCTGTCATTAAAAGCCGGAGAGCACAAGCCGTATTGAGTGAACATAGGCCACTGACCGCCGAATCGACACAGCATTGTCAATGGATCTACTGATTTGCCGCCAAAAGGAGATGATTGGTTGATAAATGATATTATGCTCGAATTTTGCTTGACCATTGCGTACTGAAATCGGTGACAGATCTCCTTCGAGTGGCAAGTATCGGAGGTTGGAGCTACTCCAATCACGCACTTGCCCGTTGCGAGAATGGCCGGTGTTTGTGAGCACACCCAGTCGTAAGCTGTCAAGCTGGCGTTAGCACTTGGTAGAGAGGGTGGGGGAGAAGCCGTTGTAGGCGCCGACGTCGACGACGGAGATAAAAAGTAGATAAGCGACAAGGCTGATGAAAAGCGACATGATCAAAACAGTGGCGATCAGGCAGATGATCAAGCACAGGCGCTTTTTCTGGCTCCCCCTTATTTGTATTGCAGGTGTGGTGACATCAGGCAAGGAAGTCCTCTGAAGCGAGTCTCGCAGCTTTCATTCAAGCAGGGCACTCACTGTTTTTATCTGCAAATGTCTCCAGGACCAAGGCTTTTAAGCAGTGTTTTGAACGGTCGACTGTTATTCTTAGGAACAAAGTGAGTCCTGGATTAGTATGGATATGCAACAAAGCAATGGAATCATGATGTGCGATAACGTTGGTTTCTTCGACTTACAGTATACGGTATGTTTCCTGTGCGCCCCATGATCTCAGTGCGCTGAAGCTTTTACTTGAGGAATAAACAGTTTTAGTATTGTTGAAGAAATTTTGGTTCATCGGGCAGTTTAGTGCCAGGTACCAAAACGTGGATCTGCAAACCAGTGGAACATTACTGCTCATGTCAGTGCCGCCCAATGCAGCACCTGCCGAGCTACTGAAGACAAAGTTTAAGGCGAGGTACGTTCTCATAGAGCAGCGCAAAAGAGTCGTGGAGGGAATTGCGATGGACCAGTTCGAAACGAGCAGGGACATTGCATTGGCTTTTGAGCACTTCTGACGGACGTGGCACAGTTAACTCGTCTTTCATCGTGATCTCAAAAAACACCCAGCTCATTCTTAGTCCTGTTGTCAGCTACTGAAAATCACATTCAATCAATGATCCCTTTGATGACGAGCTGGATCAGAACTTTGCTTCGCCAGGTTCACCAAAACCAGTCTCGAATAATGGCGCGTCTTCGAATTATGCCTCGGGCTGAATCTCGTCTATTCTACCGCGCCAACACATATTTGGACAGTTAGGTACTCGTCGCAGTAGAGTGAAAAATTGTAAAAGGAGCAATTCAAAAGTTTGGTGGTGTCTTGCCTTGTTGGCCCATTACGATTGAGTCGGTATAAAATCGTGAAAGTTGAAATGGTAAGATATTGGGACGAGGCTAAAAATGTGACAAACTTCACGCATTTCCATTTAAGGCCAATATCGTAAATATCAGTGGTAAGACGTAACTACTGCGCAAAATTTTTTATACTTTCCGTTTAATTTTTCGAAAACGAGATTGACATTTTAGACGAAGATAAAAGAGCGTTTTTCGATGCCTTGGACACGGACAAGGATGGTCGGATAACACTAGATGAATTTAAACGATTTTTGATTAAATTTTTGCCACCAGCCGATGTGCCAAGTGATCAGCTTATCTACGAAATGTTCCGGGCTGCTGATAAGGATGGAAGTGGCACCATCACTTTGGATGGTAAGGTCTACTGTCACTAGTGTCAATCAGACTAGTGAAGACTAGTTATTTTCAGAAATCCACGCCATTATGGACCTACAATAGGTTGTGGTATTCACACAGCGCAGCACAGCATAGCATGGTGATATACGACTTGGAGATGTTATGTTAGGAAAAAATTTGACACACTATACTCGTATTTTTGATGTAGAAGAGCTCTTTAGTGACTTGCAGAGTACACTGTGATAGTGGCACCTCACGAGTCTTCCATGTTTGGATCCCAGTTTTAGACAAGCCAAAACCATTTTCTGCTCTTATGGCGATCTGCTGGCGTATCCGTTCCGTACAGAGTGTTGAGCGGTTATAGTTACCGCAGACGGCCCCTGCTATGATACAATCTAAAATAAGACAGTGTATCCCACGTCCCACCTTCTTTCGCATTGTGCTTTATTCATCACCCCCTTCTGTAGGCATCGCGGTCATAGGACCTTCGTTAGAGGCCATTCGCCCTGTAACGTGGACAAAATATCAGTACCTCTCAACTCAGGGCCCGGTGTCCCCAGATCCTGTTTATCGCAGTCCAATCACGCCATACAACATAGTTCATGCTCGTTGCCAGTTTCTATAATTGGTGTAGCATAGGTGCCTTAGTGCACTCTATTCGCATAAGACATGGCACTCGTCCCAACTCACGATCAGATTTGCAGACAGTGGCGCTTTCGTGCGAGATATGTTGGGCCACTATTAGCAGTTGCCAGGTTGATCGAGTTCCTCAAGCAAAGGGCCCCCGCACGCGTTCCCCCACCATACCCTCGCCTGACACAATCCTCCCCGTCCACTACGCAATGGAATGTGACGCGTATCACTGTCACTTCAAATTGGGTTAATCGCCGTTCAAATCTGGATTGCTCGCATTAAATTCCATTCTATCTCGAGCCAATTCCAAAACCAATTCACTGCCGATCACAAGCATGTAAGGACGCACAAAAAACCATTTGAAGAACGCTGTTCATTACAGATTCAAGGAAAAAACGAGAAACGCACGAGTGAAATGCTTCGATACACTATATCTATCGCCGTCCACTGGCGCCTTGGCTGGGCCTACCCCACAATTGCCTTTCGTCCCTATCGCCTGAACTGGCAGGCATGGGGAAGGAGGCCGGGGGTGAATCCTCATCCGTCGACACTGCCCATCGTTTGGTGGTGCCTTGAGCTTCTTCAGCTTCGTATTCTTGTTTCCACTTTCGTTTTGGATTTGTCGGGGCACCACCTCCCGCTCGACCACCTCCTCCCATGCCTCCGTACAGTTCCTGATCGCTGTCCTGATCGTCACTCCTCGATCGACTACCCGAACCCACTCCCATCATTTGGCCTCCGAAACCGGATCCATTCGATGGTGGGGCTTGGACATTTATGGAAAGCAGGGACTGCGGCTGCGGTTGAGCTTGGCGTCGTGGATCGAGGGAATGTTGAGATTGGATTGCAGCACGACGATCCAAAATGTTTTGCGAAGGCTGCTGCTGATGACCACTCGCCCCGGGATCCAACCAGTTCTGGAATCGATATTCGGACTGCTGTTGTTCCGATTGTTGCGACTGTTGTTGAGTCTGCGTTCGTGGCTGCATACGGGGATCTCGAGGATTGGGACCACTGCGAGCCATTAATCCACCACCGCCCGATGGCATATCGCGATAATCCATATCATCGAACCGGCCTCCACTTCCTCCCCAACCGCTTACACCGCCACTCGCCATTTGTCTCAGGTCCACATCGCCGTGTTCGCTATCGTCTCCACCAGGGCCTCCTCCAAAAAACCATTGCCCGCCACCGCCTCGACCAGAGTCCACAGACTCTGGTGTTGGGAGTAAGAAATTCGACGAGCTCGGTCCACCTTGAGACTGCCTTTGATATTGCATTTGACTACCGTCACCCCTGAACATTCCTCCGCCACCGCCTCCCTGAGGGCCTTTCTGCGATTGCTGCTGCCACTTGTCACCGCTAGGTCCGCTTTGCTCCATCCAAGGAGCACCAGTCGAAGGAGCCAACGCGGGGGCACTCAACAATGATGGAATACCCAACGACGACGTGCCGCCTTCCCTTTGACTTTTTCCAAGCAACGAAGCCGGTGGCGCGGGTGGCACATCCATTCCGACTGGTGGCGGTGCTCCTAGCAGAGACGGCTTCGGTTTTCGATAGTCCGTTGTATCGGATCCACCCGGCGGGCCACCATCATCAGCCGGTCCTAGCATGGCGCCTTGCAATCGACTGTTCACATTCCACACTCGCTCGAACTGGCGTTGGGCCTTCTTTGGTGGAGGCTGCTTCAATAACGTCTTCCGACCACCCATAGCTGAATCGCCAGTGTCCGATAAACCGCCCAGTCCTGGTATGCCACCACCGTCTTGAATCAACGATGGCAACTGCTGCTGCCCACCACCGGAGCCAGTAGACGCTGCGAACTGCTGCTCCCTCAACTTCTCGAATAGATCCCCTTCCAGACCCATACCCGGAATGCCAGCCATAATGGGCTTACGGAACTCTGACGTGGTCGTCTTCGAAACCGTTATAGTCGGAGTCGATGTCGGTGTGCCAGCCGAACTATCCAAATTCGATCCACCAGCACCACCTTCCCAATTCGATTTCTCGCCCGTTGGTTGTTGCTGCGTCATACTGGGCGTCGAAGGCATGGTCGTCTGCACACGTTGCTGAGCCGCTGGATGCTCGTACGGATTGGCCGTAATGAAATAAAAATCTTCCAACGTATCACCAGCCTTGTTACGAGTCCAGAATTTTCTAAAACAAATCAGTTTTCCACGACTAATTCAAAAAACTAAATCCAATTCTCCCTTACGTGTTATTATCATTGGATCCGGACGCCAATATGTGCCCTAGCGGGTGCCATTTCAATGTCCATATAGCCTGTTCATGAGCACTCTCGACCACACCGATCTCCTTGTCGCTATGGGCAGTCCAGAACATCAACGCCCCGTCAGCACCGCCACTCACCAATAGGCCTTCGTGAATTGGGTGCCAGGATAGAGCTGAAAGCGAGCAATCAACAATTAGCCAAGAAACGAGTCCAAACAGCACGAACCACTTACATGTCACTTCTTTCTTATGCCCTCTGAACGTCGCCATTTCTTTCATCATTCGGATATCGTACAATTTAACCAAGTGATCTCTCGATCCAGTGATCAACCAATTCCCATTCTCGTTCCACTGAGCGGCCATGACCGCATTTTTGTGATCGTGCCTGAAAAATGGGCAATGAGCGACCTAATACCGATTACTTGATTTTTGCAAAACCACGTGATTATCGATCGATCGACCAAACAAATGGTGATGATCGATTGATTGAGAAATCAAGGGCTTATCAATCGCTCGATCAGTCACGCGGCTACTGATCGATTAATCAATCAATCACGTGATTACGGATTGAGCGAACATTCATGTGATTACCAATCACTCGATCATGCGAGTAATCGCGTGATCATCACTCGTTTAAGCCGATCACTTGATCGCTTAATAATCGCTCGAGTGAAAAAGCACTGATTATAAATCGATTCAGCCCTAAATTGATTAGATCGCACTTCACTACTTACAACGTAGCCAAACATTGGCCTGTCCTCGGATCCCACAACTTGACTGGTTGCTGACTGTCTCGACTTCCACTGACCAACAATGCCTTCCTCGGATGCCAGTCAACGCACCTCACATCCGAGCCGTGTCCCCGCAGAATACGTTCTTCGTTACACCGTATAAAGTCCCACACACGGACTGTGCCGTCGTCACTGGCCGTAGCAAACTTTCCGTCACTTGGACAAAAACTAAAACACAAACCAGTTTAAAAAAAGCAAATTTCAACCTCGTCAACTAAGCACTTGTCAGAGCATCTGGATGAGACTACGCTCCGCTCTCGTAGACTAGAACAAGCTGAGAGCCTTTATGAAAGCTTGAGCGTCAGTTCACTAAACTATCCTACGCAGATCATTCCAGCAGAACCTAGCCAGGGTTCGCTCGATGATGGAAAACCTCACGATCAGATCTGACCTGCACCAACACAAACCTAAAGCAAAGTCAGCCGTATGGCTGCACACAATGAGGCCGAAATGGACATGTCACTGCTGTGGCCACGAGCCCGCTATGGACGTACATTCCATGCAAACCCAGCCCGTTACGTGCTCAGTTTTCCAATGCTTGAAATCGCCTTTATAAAATTTTATTTCTTTTATTTTGCTTTATTCCCTTGATAGAAGGAAGACGCGCCAATTCAGCCAACCCAGGACCAACTAGTCTCGACGGTCGCTGGCGATAATTGATTTCGAATTTAGAAAAAATGCTGACCGGCGATTTTTATTGGCAAATAACACACGGGCAGATAAAAAACGTTAAGGAACCAGCCCAAACAAACGGCTATGTGTTTGACAAACCTGCCGCCAATAAAACAAATTACGGCTGCTAAATTGAAATTTTCTTTGCCAAACCCAAACCTTGATGGCGATTCAGAAGGAATGAGGATAACGTGTATAAAATCCAGATGCTCAGACAACAACGTAAACCATGCCACGTAGAATAATGACGCTGATGACATCATGTCCCACCTTACGCTCCTGACCGCCTCCTTGTGAGCTTGAAACATTGTCACGTTGTTCATATTAGCTTGCCAATACTTAATATAACCATCGTGATCAGCGCTAATCATCCATAAATCGTTGTGTGACCATTTGATCGCCCTCACGGCCGTATCGTGAGCCTGAAACGAAAGCTGGTCGGCCATCGCAACCAAACGTATTGTAACGTCTGCCCTCAAATCATGATTAGTGAGAGGCCTGACGATGAAATGGAAATGGCATACTGTACAGTGTACGTGCCACATGGCAATGCTCCTGTTGATTCATAGGTCGGCTGGAAGTCGTACCTTAAAACCAGGAGACCCAAGAAGCGACGTACCTGCAAGATCGTCTCGAAATTGAATGCTGTACCATTCCATAAAGTAAATTCTCCACTCGACGCACCCGTGACCAGTCGACGTCCCTCAGGGGTCCACTACAACAAAAGAATTAATCATTTGACAATTACCCAACGAGATGAGACGACTTACGCATATATCGTAAATAGGACACTTCACTTTGTTTGTTGCGGATCGTACGAACTTGGCGGTCACACAATCGATAGGTTTATCCAGAAATGGATGTGGCGGCATCGCTTCCATGGCATATAGCATATGCGGCTGGATCGCTCGTTGGTCCCACGATTGCCCGTTCTGCCATACTCGATCCTAAAAAGCGAAAAATGTAAGACATCAGATGTAAAAAAAGAAAAGACAGAATGGGAGCAAGCACGATGATCAGCTTGGTGCTTGCAATAGCCTCACATTCGCGTTCGTTCAGGATCACTTTTTTAGGGATCGGATTTTTAGAGCGCTTTTTCACTTTTTTATTCGCTGTGGACGACCTAAACCCCAACCTTAGTAGCCAGCAAATATACAGCCAAAAAACTCCATTTTCTTGGATAATTTTTCATTCAAAATCAGGCGAGCAAAAAAGCGGAGAAGCAGTCACCAATTAGCAAAGAAATTCCTTCCTCTCTAACGGTTCAATCATCCGACAAAGTTCCTCCAGCTTCCCTTTCTGAAACGTTTCCCTTCTCATTCCCATTCCCTTCCTCTCCCCTTCCCCTTCAGCAAAACATGTCCACAACATCAAGTCCCAGCATCGACCGATCCGATTGATTCGAGGGGGGATCGCTTCCCAATCCGATCCGACTGCTGGGTCGGCCGGATCGGTAACTAAGATTTTTGGGCTTTATCTGCTGGAAAATGATAAAGTGTGGCATACTATGATGAGAAAACCCAGTTTTTTCTCAAATCATCATTTCATCCCACTTTTAAGCGCTGGTTAATTCTCATGTCTCCTTTGGAATGGTCTGACACAAAGTAACACCGAGGAAGCAGAGCAGGCTGCGGAGGACTCGTTGCCAAAGAAACCATCCCCACCAATCCTCAATTTTATTAAGCGGATGATCCAGACCCTGGATCAGATCGGTCGATGCTGGAAAGTCCTGGCCATTTTTAATCGGGATCGGGTTCGGGAGGGGCGCTCATGACTGGGATCGGGATCCCGAACGAACGCTACCCCACATGCCTCCCATTTTATATATAACACGAAAGCAAACTATACCTCAAGGTAATTCAAAACTGAAGCAACACCATCAATATGACGTCGGACTTGAGCCATACTTCGTCTAAGGCGTCGACCGTATCCTTCCGCTTCTGCAAGGTTCACTGTCGCTGCTGGTTTGAACCTGTATCAAGAAATAGGCTTACACAAATGTCATGAGACTGCGTGAAGGCTGAAGAAAATATTAAGTTTTAGATTTCACGGTGGCTGATTAAAACGCAGCTGGGCCACAAAAATACAAAATATACGAATATACTCCAAAATAACCGGTACATCACACGTCTTTACCATTAGGCATGCGCGCGCAAAATGGTTTTAAAAAATGCCAATAAATTAGAAAGGACGCTCAAAAAAATTAAGCACTCCTAAAGTAACTAAGATCCGCAAAAATTTTTGGGACACTTGCGCTCAAAAGAAGCGAATATATCTTACCGATACATTCTTTGTTGTTGAAATCCGATACCAGCGGCGGCAGCAGCAATTTGAAGCGGATTCATCGCATTTGCTGTTGCACCCGATGCCCCTTGTTCACCCGGCTTGGAACCGGTAGTCGCTGAACCGATTCCACTGGCATTACTGAACGATGGAGGAGGAGGCAAATTTGGATTGAACATGGCTGGAGGCATTCCCGAAGTCGGGCCGCCTCGAAATGGTAACGCAGAGCCATTCGATGACGACGGAGGTGGCATATTGAAAAGGGCGGGCGGCATCATCGTCGCCATTTCTTAACCCGAAAATTCACAATGCTTCGTTATAGTAAATTTTAAAAAGTTCGATTAGAATAGTAGACCACATGCGCAAAAATTTAGAACCGACCGCCCTCAAAATTTTGGGGAACGAACGACTAAGGAAAACGCGTGGGAAAGTTGGAACGCCAAAAGCGCACAGTCGATAGGATATTTTGTTATAAGCAGCAATTGTCATGATTTATCACATATCCCCTGCAAGAAAACCAAATTCAACGCCTCTTTTGAATTTTGCGATAAAAATTAAAAATCAGCAAAATACGAATTTTGTTTTACAAAATATAGTATCAAAATTCCCTAATTTAAAAACTCTGGCTATCACTCTTATTGACTTGCCTCAATTTGAAATGGTCCAGGAATGGAGGGTGGAACTTGTGCGCAAGAACTTCCGTTTCGTGCGCAAGATGATGATCGGCTGCTCCTGTCGAAACCGAATGTGGTTGAACATTTACCTGTGATTTTTCGACTTATTGGTTTTGTTTTATTGTATAACAATAAAATAGGCGTGAAATGAATCAGGAGAAATTAAAAGCGCTTCAATCTCAAGTACGAATTGGTGGAAAGGTAAGGAAGCTACTGTCAGGATGAAGTCCTCCTTGCGAAGAGGCCTAATTGATAAACGGTTTTGTTTAATTTAGGGGACTGCTCGAAGGAAGAAGAAGGTCGTGCACAAGACAGCGACGACGGACGATAAGAAATTGCAAAGCAATCTGAAGAAGTTATCCGTGACGAATATTCCGGGAATTGAAGAAGTAAGCAGATCTATGGTGGATGTAAGACTTCACAACTGTGTCTTGTGATTGTGGGTATTTTCCACAGCATCATCAAGCAGTATTTTCCTTTTCTTTTCAGGTCAACATGATAAAAGAAGATGGTTCGGTAATTCATTTTACGAACCCTAAAGTGCAGGCATCGGTGCCAGCGAACACATTCGCAATCGTTGGACATGCTGAGAACAAGCGTAAGAATTTGTATTTTTCTTTCCAGTTTTCAAAATTAGAGTTGTTTTTTACTCAACAGAGATTACCGAAATGTTGCCTGGAATACTAAATCAGCTCGGAGCGGAAAGTCTGACGCATTTGAAGCGTTTGGCTGGTAACGTGGGCAACTTGACAGGCGGTAGTGGTGGTGGCCTCGCTGCAACAGGGGGACTCGGCGCTCCTCCAACAGTTGAAGAAGAAGATGAAGATGTGCCCGGTAAATTGTGTGATTTTGCTGGGTCTTACTGGGCCCGATTTCACAATCACGCAGGGCATGTCCTAAATATTAGGACACTCTAATCCCTATGTTATATCACTCTGATTTTATCGTCCTAACTTCAGGATATGTCCTAGCTGATTGTGAAAACGTCCCGCAGGTGCCCAGTCTCATGAGCTGCAGTACCCCTGGAAGGTTCTTGTTGTCGGATGGTTAGCTGAGAGCACTGCTTCTGCCCACGGTTAGTCAAGCAAGTGTCCTGTGGCCAGACTTCAGACATGTCAAAATATTATCTTGCCTTTTTTCTTAATTCGGAGACAATTCAATAATCCTATAGCTAATCAAGACGATCTTGAAGCAGGAGGGTGGGAGTTTATTGGTTTACGCTTTACAGATTGTTAAGATGGCCAAAATTATTCCAAACTTTTTAAGCCGTATTGAAATCGATTTCAAATTCTATATTGTTTTTCCTTTGTTTCAGAACTGGTCGGTGATTTCGATGAGCCATCGAAGGACGAGGGAAAGAAACCCGATGCTCCGCCTCAGTGATCGTCTTTTATGGACGCAAGGCAGAATGGGGAACAGATCGAACGCGTGATGTCATTAACTTTTTTCTATGACTCGATTATCCATGTGAACCCGAAATTTACTTATGCATTATGTAGAATTAATGTTATCTAATTCCTTCAAAATTTTGGTAGCCGTGAATTTCAACGGCGTTTCTGTTTCATGACGTTGCCGTTCGATCCTTGTTTTCCTGTTTCCTTTAACTTTTTGCTTTGAGAGGAAAACGGTTATTTCTTTTTTTAAAGGAAGTCTTGTTGGACAGTGTTGAAAGCTGATTTAAGAGCGTTTTTCTTTCGCAGAACGACTCTGGTGATATTGTTTGGCGGTGTTCTTAGACAGGCAAAAAGCAGCCACTCAGTCACGCTGGACAGATTTTCTCACAAAGTCCTTCCATTCTGGTGGCTCTAATCGGCTTGGGTCGAAAAAGCTCCTGAGCCACAGCAACTACCCCAAATCGCCCCACTTCGGGACTGCGGGTACATTCAGGTCCGCCATTCAGCGACAGCGACCTGTTTTGGCCGTCCAATGAGCAGCGGTCAGCTTGCGACAACTACAGTACATTCACCTAGCAAAAGTACAGAAGACATGGTCACAAGTGAGTCAGTCATTCGAGCCGAGTACAGTCAGTTGTCGTTGAACCAGTTGAAGACTGCTGGCAGTTGGTGTGGCCATGTCGCATGCATCTGTAACCCTCGTGCCTGGTGCCATGGCGAGCGGGAGAAAGTAGTCGATACTCTCCCCTGGGTGGGAGACGTTGACCCCTCCAGTTGATGTTTCAGCCGTAGGTATAGTCGCAAGACTTGCCTGCTCCAGTCGGAGTTCTTGACATCGGCCCCTCTACGTCTGCCAGGCTTGGTTACGCGTGGCACACGAACACGAGCGAAAAGTCTAACGCGTCAGTGAGTACCTGATAAAGCTTGGACAACTTTATGTGTTACTTCTATGCTTCAGCTCGACATCGACAAGATCTTCTACCAAAACCGGCAGCGACAATTCGTGGTCGATCTGCTGAAGAAAGAGGGCGACTTCTTGCTGCGTTCTTGCTGAGCGAGATTTGCTATGCCTGCGGCTGAAACATGAAACAGACGGGCTGGCGTTCCCAGCCAGGGGGGATCGATGACTGTACCCCACTCGCCATGGTCCACTGGCGCCAGGCTTGCATATTTTTGTTCCGTCATTGGGATGTCAGAGACGATGCTGAACAATATCAGCATCGACCGATCCCATCCTCGGCGTGAATCTCGATCTGGCCAATTCGCTTCAAGAAATAAGATATTTTAAAATGGGGTGACGTCTTTGGCACAACACTCTCAAAACCTGCCCTGTTTCCTCGCTGTCATTGTCTAGACCACGCCAAAAACTTTGGTGAACTAGCCTTCACCTAAAGCGGGACTCAATACCAATTTGGGGGAAAAACATAGATTTTTCAAGTACGTGTACTGTACTCGTAGTATAGTAGACATTATTGTTTTCAAGCAGAAACATTGCGAAAAATTTTAGCAAATATTTGCTATTTGCCATTATTCAGTGAGTATGTATGTGCTAGGGGGTGGTGGGGTCCGCTAAAGTGGGCGTCCAGTTTTAAGGGGGGGGGGGGGGGGGAGGGAGGCAAATGATGGATAGGGGCTGGGGGAGAGTAAAAAAACTGGGTTTTTTGGTGAACATCCTTCACGAATGGCCCTTGTGCAACTCGCTGACCCACTACCACCACTTGCAGGAACCCGTGACTGAAGCGACCAAGTGTAAGTTGATGAATCCAGTCATAGTCGAGTCGAGTCGAATTCGAAGCGCGTGAAGCTAAAGAAGCAGTTGGCGCAGTGAGTTTCCATTTGGACAAGAGCAGCCCCAAATAAGCTAATGCGCTCATCATTTCAGGGCAACTTTAGCCGAGCGTGGCGTGCGAAACTGCTGCCGGCCGGTTGGAACGGGAAAGAAGGAAAGGGATGCTGACGGGAGACAGCTCGGAGAAAGATTACAAGGAATGCCTGGCAGAGCCGGAGATCATGAGCTTGCCCGCCTACAGTACTTCAAGTTCAGGTGGGATGTATGCGGTTGGTGCGGTGGTGCAGCGGTTCGGCATTCGTCTCTCCGTATTGCTTGGGAACGAGAGGCTAGACTCGTCGGTTCGATCCCCGGTGATGGTGGCCGGCTTGCGAACCATGAACCCTCGCCGACCTCGCCCACCAGGCCGTGGGTCCCTCCCCGTCGAGGTGCTCCGAGTTGAGAGACGGAAGCCGAACGAGTAGACAGTCCCAGCTGTGAAACAACGACAGAGTTAACAGGCCACCCGCCATCGTCCGAGGAAGTCAGTGTCCAGTCTTTGCTTATAACATTTGACTGCTGGCCAGCTAAGGGCAAAAATGGGCTATGGCCAACAAAAATTAAAAAATAAGAGAACCATGTGCTTGGCCAGAGAAGCGGCGACGGGCATCGGACATATCCACAGCAAGGGTGAGGCCATCGGGACCTGGTGTCCAGTCTAGGATTCTTATGCAGAGGTGCCCCCTACAGGACACAGAGAGGAAAGCTGCGGTGTGTTTGGTCTTCCACACAGCCTCGCTCAGAAAGTTTGGCTGCCAGTCAACTAAAGGCAGAACCGGGTTCCGCCCGGGCGCTCAACCAGCGGTCGTTATTGGCCGTTATTTTGATGTGGCCTTTGTTTACGCAGGCAACGACCACTTCAGCACCAAACATATTACAGGTGCCTAGTTCTGCGCGGACTGCAGCTAGGTTGTGCTGGAGCAAATCGTAACCTGAACGCAGATATCGGTCAGGGTTAAAACTTCCCTGAGGACCATGTCTTGTAAGGACTGACACACAGATAAGCTTTTCTAGACGAACTTGCCATGTCTTGTCCAGGTTGATGAAGCGGAGATGGGGCGTGGCATCACTGATCCGATGTGATTAGCAGAGCGTTTTGTACCGTAGTTCATATTATTACGCACCAGAAGCTATGACCGTTTATTCTTGACAATAAGTCCACTCTAAACCATTCTTCGCATCGGCATTGGCACGGCCCTCCCTCAATCATAAAGCACTCCTTTGAGGCCTGAAGCCAATAGAAAAGAACGTAACTTGGGTTTAAACCATGATAGACCGAGGAGTGAAAACAACAAACTCTCAAGATGGACATGGAGAGGAAGATTAATGCTATATTAGACCAGTGAGACATTCGGGCGGCTAATCCTAATGTGGTCCTAATGTGTAAGTTCCCCAATTATTGGCTCCTCTTGATAGTGAGCCACTTGATTAGACTTTTTGACTACTTTGATGTGTGGCTTCAAAAGGATCCAACATACATAATTAGGGCGCTTTACATTGCCACTCACTCCGACCTACTTTACACTTTCCATAAAGCAGGGCCAGGGAGACTCGCCGCCGTCGAGTCACTTGTCGCGTCTTGCGTGATGGTGAGCAGTCGGCCCAAGAAGAAGGTGCGGTCACAGCGAGCTGGTCGGTCGAAGCGAGCGAAATCGATGGGGTCCACGAAGGAAGTAAGTCGGCCTAAATGTATTTGTATTATCTGCAACCCAAAAAAGCCTTGTGTTTCAGGCGACGAAAAGCGAGCGAGATCCAAAGGCCGAGAAGCTGCCCTACTTCCACTACCGGCTGCACCGGGTCGACGCGGGACCACTGCTGAGGCGCAACGGCGACTTCATCTTGCGGCGAATGTGCCAGGACGGCAAAGAACGGTACGCGGTGTCGGTGCGGTGGAGCGACAACATCAGGCACTTCCCCGTGCAGCGAGACGGCAGCGTAAGGGCTCATTTTTTAATTCTCATAGTGCTCTCACGACTCGACTCGTTGCAGCGCTACTGTTTCGAGGCGCGACGATTCACGCAAATGCGCGGCCTGATCGAGTACCACATCAACACGGGAACGCCTCTGACGCACGCATCCGGAGCGCGAATCGAACGGCCGATCGAACGTCAGGAGTGGGAACTGCTATCGAAGCAGATCGAACGAAGGAAACAGCTCGGAAAGGTAAGCGAGCCTCCCGCTCCCGACCCGAAACAGGACAGTTTCTTGCAGGGCAACTTCGGAACAGTCTACGAAGCGATGCTGACGAAGGCGGACGGATCGAAGGAGGCGGTGGCCGTGAAGACGTTGGATCGGGTGGTGAACGAGGGCGAGGGCAAGTTGGAAGACGCTCGAATCGAGATGCTGGAAGAAGCCCGAATCATGCGGGACGTGAGTGGACACCCGAATGTGGTGGCGGCGCTCGGCGTGACCATCGACGAAGAACATCCGATGACCGTCATGGAAATCGTGCGCGGTAAGTGCTTGCCTGATGGAAGAGGCAGGGGGCGGACCGAGGGATGTACCCTTGCGCTTTCAGGGAACAGTCTGGAGAAGCTGCTGCGGCGCGACCCCCCGATCCCGATGGGCACCAAGATGCGGTTGGCCAGCGAAGCTGCGGCGGGCATCGGACACATCCACAGCAAGGGTGAGGCCGTCGCTCGTCGCTCTACTCGGTCCATCTACATCTCTGCCCTTTCAGGCTACCTGCACCGCGACGTGGCCGCTCGAAACTGCTTGCTCGAACTGAAGGGGACGACGCTGGGGCGTCTGAAGATCACAGACTTCGGGATGGCCAGGTTCGTCGGCGAAAAGAAGGAGTACCGTCTGAAGAAGGCGACTCAAATGCCAGTGGTGTGGTCGGCACCGGAATCGTTGGACAGTCGAGTGTGGACGGTCGATTCGGACACGTGGAGCCTGGGAGTGCTCGTCTGGGAGGTAAGAGTTTCGGACTCAAAATGCATCGAAGCCAGGGCTGACTGAAGTTCGCTTTTTTAGATCCTGGAGAACGGCGCAGCCCCGTACAACGAAGAGACGGAAGCGGGAGCCGAGTTCATCCTCAAGCGACTGAGGGAAGGCAAAAGACTCGAGATCCCATCCAACGTGGCGCCTCCAGTTGTCGACATCGTGAAGAAGTGCTGGGACCTGGACCCGAAGAAACGGCCGTCGACTGCGGAACTCGTCGAAGTGTTCAACCGGGCAGCGTCGTGAGAGCGGACGAGAACGAGCGCCGATCTGTGATGAGCGATCTGTGGCATGTGGGGTCTGGCGTGGATGCTGCCTGAATGTGTGTCGAATGATGACTGACGTAAAAAATGTGCTGCAGTGAATGCCTGTGACCATTCGTCATAAGCGAGAGTAACAAGTGCAATGGCGACAGGGAACGTGTGCACTAATCGCAAGAAGTAGTTTCGCTCATTCTGTCAGAAACGCAGCTTGATATGATTGGCAAGTATAGGAACTTTTCTTGATGCATGGTCCTGCACTTAGGATCATCAGGGTCAAGAGCGTCGAAGAACACAACAGGTGCTCAAAGAATCGACTTTAAATAAGCGAGCTAACTACTGTAATCGCGAGTTGCTGCTGTAGAGAAAGAAAACTAAAGATGATTCCATACGATTTTTTTATCGAGCATGGACGGGATTCAGCGCACTGTGTTCCCACGAGGGACTTGGAAACGCGGAAAGTTCTGAGACAGCTTGAAGCTATTTCTATTCATGAGAAATACGTGTATGCTTTATACCAGTATGTCTTGACTCGGTCATCATGCCCTCATGCCTTGACTGGCGTAGTCCCTGCGATTTATTTGACACGCTAATCGTAGTTATGTACCAATGTCGTTATTACATTATGTACATACTGCTCAAAGGCAAAGCATCGGGCACATAACTTACGCGCACAAAAGTATAAAGCATAAAACAAGAAAATCCGCTAGAACATTGCGGATAACCAAAAGTTCAAAGAGTGCTGCACGAATTCTCCACGCTTCGAACAAGTAAAGAAGTCTTTTTCCCCTTGCCGATACCCTTCCGCGGCCTCCGACTGCATAGCTCCAGATAAGCATACTAGTGACAGCTCTAGTGCAGCAAGGAGGAACAGGGGCCGCGGCAAAACACAGACAACTTCCTCTCCAAAAAACGGCGCTGGAGTCGATGTTGCTAAATTATTGAAGGGTTCCAGAGTATTGCCATCAGTAATTCGGGACAAGTGATCGTGGAACATGGCCTGATCGAGAACGGCGTATTCTGGCTTGATATCCACAAGTAGGCCAATGCGTGGACACCGCAGTCGTTTGAGCCTCGCTGGTTCGTCATCAAGTAACAACGAACTTTTCTCTTCCCATCCGTTTCCTCAGCTAAAAATACATTTCCAATAACTAAGGACGAAGTTCGTCATCAGTTGAATCGAAGTTTTGGGCCAGTTGCTGGCCCAAACGAATCGTAGATACAAACCACGCTCGCACCAAACTTTGCTCCAGATTTTGGGTTGACTAAAGGAATGTGGCGGCCAAGGAATACTGGGTGGCTTTTTTTCGCATCAGAATATATGACCCGTCTCACTGTGCTTAGCTCTTGCAATACTATTTCGAGAAACCCACTGGTATATGAATGCAACGTATGACCACTTGGTTTTGGAATCCGATCGCCAGCGATCACGGGCACATCAGTTTATAATATGTTTCAAGTACCCCACGCAATCATAGTCCGGCTGACGGCCTAGCGGGAGACATCAGCTGCTGCTTCTCACGTTGTGTAAGCAGTACCGTAGGAGCGCAACTGCTCGCGGCAAAATCTTCACCCTTTTCCCCCATAACTCCGTTTGGTGATGTGGTTACATGAAGATGACGATCAGACTGCTAAATCTGGTGAGTGAGCGAGTGGCGCAGCTGGAAACGGGTAGTTGTGATAAGTAGATGCGAGGATGAAAAAAAATGATTATCCTTGCGGGTACAAAAACTTTGAAAGGCAAGGGGAACCGAACTTGCGCCATTTATCAACATTACACTTTGCTGGGTTTGAAATCGTTCGCATTGATCCGTTCGGTCATCGTAAGCTCCGACAGTTAGAACCGCTCATATACTTTTCTGTCTTATTGTAAAAACGCGACAGGCGTACTGGCTGTGCTGTGACCATTAGAATCCTGCAGCGAGAAGTAGAAGCAGAGTGATCTTGTAGCCTGGGGTGCCCGATGTCCTGGTCGTGCAAGAGCTTGTTAGCCGCTCGCTGTATAAACGCCGAAATGTCCTTACCTGCCTCACCAGATAAAAACATTCTAGGCTATCGTGCGCGTGTATCTTCGAATTTTCCACGCGGACTTCAGGCACAATCATATCTTTATGTATTCTAACAGCTAGAATCCACATATAGCTTACTAATTTGGCATCTAGGCTTCGTGCACTGTACCGTACATATCATTTATGAACAAAAGATACAAAAGCCTCGAATAAAATCGATCAAATTATCACAATTAAAAAATCCTACCCGGATCCTACTTATTGGATCCCGAAATACAGGCTTGGATCGATGCAAAGATGTCGAGGTAAAAGAGCTTTACCGACATAGGATTTGGTGCGGCGAATCTTTTTACATCGAGGCTCTTTCTAAAAGCTCACACCAATGCATCATTGGATTATGGCTAGCTTCTGGCGCCGTTTGGCCAAAGTATCCTTGGAAATGGAATCTGAAAACTCAAGCTCGTGTACCATTCCAGCAGCTTGTAGCACCAGATAGACTTGAACCAGCCGGTCGCAGCACAGTCAAAGAGTGAACAAAGAGCACCCCCTGCTTTTACCAGGAAATAAGACTAGGACCAAGGCTTAAGCAGTGCTTTGACCATTCGACCATCATTTTAAGGAACAAATTAAGACCTTAATTGGCGTGGACAGACAGCACTGATGTTTTTAGACAATGTCTTTCGAGTATCGCTTTGTAATATGTTCTTTGTCGAATCTATGTATGCTATGTTTCCTACCTGTCCCACGATCTTTGTGCGCTGAAGCGTTTACATGAGGAGTAAACAGTACAGTACAGTGCAACTTTCTCTTCCACATTGACTTCAGCTACAAGAGTTTCAGCACGACCAACTTGGGAAGGGGGGGAGGCAGCTGCGGGATGAACGTTGGAACTTGTTTTTGTGCCGAGACGGGGACTTCAGTCGCCTAGCGATCAAAGGCTTCTGCCACTTTGTTTGGCAAAACTGGAAACTGGTCGTCATGACTGTCCAGGCTGATCGCTCAGCTTCTTACTGCCCGCGGCAGGGTGCTAATGGTCACAACACTGACAGTACGTATGTCGCGTCCTTACAATTAGACAGAAAAGCATTTGAGCGGCTTTAGCTATCGGGACTTACGGTGACCGAACCACGGATCAAGGCCAACGATTTCGAATCCAGCAAAATGAAATGTCGATAAACGGCGCGAGTTCGATTCCCGTTGCCTTTAAATCCTATGTACCCGCATGGATAATCATTATTTTTTATGTTTTACCGAACAACCAAATCGAACTGCGGAAAGCTGTTCAAGAAAGTTATAAACGAATTGAATACGTTGATAGAGCCGGCTAAGAAATGAGGCAGAAGCGCAAAAGCTGCGCTTTTGGGAGGGATTCAAACGGGAGTGGTCGAACCAGGACTGGCTTTGGCTTTGGTGAAGTGTTTTTTGCTTCTTTCCAAACTACATTTAGAGCTGGGGTGGCCACGGTGGTGCAGCGGTTCGGCATTCGTCTACCCATATTGCTCGGGAGCAAGTGGCTGGGGGTATCCCGGTTTAATTACCAGTGAGGGAGGTACAGTAGGTTTTGTGAACCATATATCCTCGCTGACATCGCTCACCAGGCCGTGGGTGACTCACCCTCGAGGTGCTCCGAGTTGAGAGACGGGAGCCGAACGAGTAGACAGTCCCAGCTGTCAAACACCGACAGCGTTCACAGGCCACCCGCCATCGTCAAAGGATGGTGTCTGGTCCGGGATGGCCTCATGTGGAGGTGCTGCTCCGTAGTGGAGACTCACAGAGGGAAGCTGCTGTGTGTGCTGGTCACCTCACAGCCTTTCTTAGAAGGTTTAAATGCTAGACAGCTATACGCAAACCAGGCTTCAGCCAGAAACTTTAAAAAAAGATTTACAGCTGAACATGCATGTTGTATTGGACCTCCACTCAGTGGCCCAGTACCTGTGAGCGCCGCATTTATCCCCGAGTCTAAAAACTCGACCTGGTATATTTCCTCGCGTATCAGCGTATCTAACAAAGCCCCATCTGGTCTGACCTGCCAAAGTGGCCCTTCAGACCTAATTTTGATACGGATTTCCATATCTAATCGATATCGAAATCATATCCATATCTTCATATCTAATATATCTTGTTCGAAGCGTGGAGAATTCGTGCATCACTCTTTGCACTTTTGGTTATCCACAATGTTCTTGCGGCTTTTCTTGTTTTATGCTTTATACTTTTGTGCGCGTAAGTTATGTGCCCGATGCTTTGCCTTTGAGCAGTATGTACATAATGTAATAACGACATTGGTACATAACTACGATTAGCGTGTCAAATAAATCGCAGGGACTACGCCAGTCAAGGCATGAGGGCATGATGACCGAGTCAAGACATACTGGTATAAAGCATACACGTATTTCTCATGAATAGAAATAGCTTCAAGCTGTCTCAGAACTTTCCGCGTTTCCAAGTCCCTCGTGGGAACACAGTGCGCTGAATCCCGTCCATGCTCGATAAAAAAATCGTATGGAATCATCTTTAGTTTTCTTTTTCTGCAACAGCAACTTACGATTAGTCAGCTCGCTTATATAACGTCGATTCTTTGAGCACCTGTTGTGTTCTTCGACGCTCTTGACCCTGATGATCCTAAGTGCAGGACCATGCATCAAGAAAAGTTCCTATACTTGCCAATCATATCAAGCTGCGTTTCTGACAGAATGAGCGAAACTACTTCTTGCGATTAGTGCACACGTTCCCTGTCGCCATTGCACTTGTTACTCTCGCTTATGACGAATGGTCACAGGCATTCACTGGAGCACATTTTTTACGTCAGTCATCATTCGACACACATTCAGGCAGCATCCACGCCAGACCCCACATGCCACAGATCGCTCATCACAGATCGGCGCTCGTTCTTGCCCGCTCTCACGACGCTGCCCGGTTGAACACTTCGACGAGTTCCGCAGTCGACGGCCGTTTCTTCGGGTCCAGGTCCCAGCACTTCTTCACGATGTCGACAACTGGAGGCGCCACGTTGGATGGGATCTCGAGTCTTTTGCCTTCCCTCAGTCGCTTGAGGATGAACTCGGCTCCCGCTTCCGTCTCTTCGTTGTACGGGGCTGCGCCGTTCTCCAGGATCTAAAAAAGCGAACTTCAGTCAGCCCTGGCTTCGATGCATTTTGAGTCCGAAACTCTTACCTCCCAGACGAGCACTCCCAGGCTCCACGTGTCCGAATCGACCGTCCACACTCGACTGTCCAACGATTCCGGTGCCGACCACACCACTGGCATTTGAGTCGCCTTCTTCAGACGGTACTCCTTCTTTTCGCCGACGAACCTGGCCATCCCGAAGTCTGTGATCTTCAGACGCCCCAGCGTCGTCCCCTTCAGTTCGACCAAGCAGTTGCGAGCGGCCACGTCGCGGTGCAGGTAGCCTGAAAGGGCAGAGATGTAGATGGACCGAGTAGAGCGACGAGCGACGGCCTCACCCTTGCTGTGGATGTGTCCGATGCCCGCCGCAGCTTCGCTGGCCAACCGCATCTTGGTGCCCATCGGGATCGGGGGGTCGCGCCGCAGCAGCTTCTCCAGACTGTTCCCTGAAAGCGCAAGGGTACATCCCTCGGTCCGCCCCCTGCCTCTTCCATCAGGCAAGCACTTACCGCGCACGATTTCCATGACGGTCATCGGATGTTCTTCGTCGATGGTCACGCCGAGCGCCGCCACCACATTCGGGTGTCCACTCACGTCCCGCATGATTCGGGCTTCTTCCAGCATCTCGATTCGAGCGTCTTCCAACTTGCCCTCGCCCTCGTTCACCACCCGATCCAACGTCTTCACGGCCACCGCCTCCTTCGATCCGTCCGCCTTCGTCAGCATCGCTTCGTAGACTGTTCCGAAGTTGCCCTGCAAGAGACTGTCCTGTTTCGGGTCGGGAGCGGGAGGCTCGCTTACCTTTCCGAGCTGCTTCCTTCGTTCGATCTGCTTCGATAGCAGTTCCCACTCCTGACGTTCGATCGGCCGTTCGATTCGCGCTCCGGATGCGTGCGTCAGAGGCGTTCCCGTGTTGATGTGGTACTCGATCAGGCCGCGCATTTGCGTGAATCGTCGCGCCTCGAAACAGTAGCGCTGCAACGAGTCGAGTCGTGAGAGCACTATGAGAATTAAAAAATGAGCCCTTACGCTGCCGTCTCGCTGCACGGGGAAGTGCCTGATGTTGTCGCTCCACCGCACCGACACCGCGTACCGTTCTTTGCCGTCCTGGCACATTCGCCGCAAGATGAAGTCGCCGTTGCGCCTCAGCAGTGGTCCCGCGTCGACCCGGTGCAGCCGGTAGTGGAAGTAGGGCAGCTTCTCGGCCTTTGGATCTCGCTCGCTTTTCGTCGCCTGAAACACAAGGCTTTTTTGGGTTGCAGATAATACAAATACATTTAGGCCGACTTACTTCCTTCGTGGACCCCATCGATTTCGCTCGCTTCGACCGACCAGCTCGCTGTGACCGCACCTTCTTCTTGGGCCGACTGCTCACCATCACGCAAGACGCGACAAGTGACTCGACGGCGGCGAGTCTCCCTGGCCCTGCTTTATGGAAAGTGTAAAGTAGGTCGGAGTGAGTGGCAATGTAAAGCGCCCTAATTATGTATACAGCATGCTTTCGAAAAATTCGTGTGAAAAGGCAGATTCTAAAAGTATAAGATTTCAGAGAAACTAACTTTCACTGCTGAACGACGTCCGGTTGATGCTCTAGGTTGATCTTTATCCTCCTCCTCCTCTTCCTCGTCGTCTTCTCCCCCTGAACTAGAAATCGCGTATTCTGAACTCAACGAGGGCTGGATGGATTTCGATAAAAGTTGGCGAGATTGTGGACTCGGCCGTTTTTGAACTGTGTGCTAAAAATCAAAAATTTTCGTCAAACTGTCGCCGAGATAAATCGTCCTTCAGCATTGTGCGTCTGGTTGGCTGGTCTAACCGTAATCAGCGCCGGCTGATATTCGACCATGTGACTGTTGTTGACGTTAACGATGCCGCAATCCGATCCCTGGAACGGAATCTCCCACTGACAGTGGCCGTCCGCTAACCTAAATTATAATGTTTTCTTAAAATTGCAAAATGAAATCACAGAGGCCTGTTACTTGTGATATACTTAACCACCATCGTATGACCGGCCGAGCCCATCATAAATGGCAGATTTCTTTACAGACGTGACAACATCGGTCTTCTACGTGCATCCATGCTCGCAATCTTAAGTTGGCTGAACAACAGGCCTGAAAAAGTGCTGATCTCTCGAATGCTTTTTGGTTAACTGCAATCTTCCTATCCAGGGTGAACGAAAAACTTTCCAGCATTCCGATGGAATACTGAATCTTCGAAATGGAGAGGACAGCCGAACGGTCTGCTAAGGGTGCAACCATGCCGGCACGCGTAGGAGAGAGTGTGGCCGACCGAAGTCAGCGGGACAAAACTTTTGACTGGAGGAAGGCAAGTCTCGCGGCCACCTGCCCAAGAAACATCAACTGGAGAGGTTGACGTCTCCCAGGCAGGGGAGAGTATCGATTACTCTCTTCCACTCGCCGTGGCCTGCCGGCAGTGGGTTACAGTGGTAAGATGGGCGGGTGTTCCATATTAATTAAAGTTCTTGTGCTTTTTCGAAAACGTAATAACATGAGTGCATCTGGAATAAAAAGCCCATTATTAAGAGTCATAGTGAAATTGTATCCCACCATTTACCGTTGTTTCTTGCATGTCGAGCAGGATAAGTTTCGTCTCGCCGAACGCTTGACAATCCCATAACTTCCAAAAACTTTGGCAGACCAAAGCAAACTTGGATCATTGCGATGCGCACCCGATATGACTCGTCGGATGAAGGAATAGGCAGTTGAACTGGTACTAGTCGGTTAATAACCTAATCTGTGAATGCAGTATTCAGTCGTCTCACGTTCGGCAACTTGTTCAGGTAACGAATGACTACAGTCTAAATCCTCCAAGCGGCGTCGTTGCTGGATACTCGCGTTGCAAGTACGGCCGAGAAATGTGGCATGGCATCCTTTGGCATTCGAAAATACGATACCCGTGATAACGTGATATTTATTTAAAATAACTTGACACTTTATCCTGTTCCAGCCTGCCACGGCTATGGCTTCGCACTGTCCGACCGCGAAGTACTGCTTCGACCGTCTAAGCGCAGCCCCGTAAATGACGTCAATGCGCAGGGCGTCCTAAGCTAATTGGCCATCCGACTATCGATAAAGCTGCTGACCGCGCCCCGATATTCGCATCTGGCGTTGATCGAATGACCTCTCTCGATGGCCTTCAAACGTCTTTATCAGATGAACAGCTTGTTCCATCTGCAGGGCCACGACCCAACCTGTAGGGTAGGAGTATACGAGGGTCATGCTGAAAGTTTTTTGCAGCACGAGAACAAAACTGATCTCGACGATCATTTCATTACACCTTTTCGAAGTACTCTCCTTTAGCACGAATGCAGATATCCATTCTCTTGAACCAATCGTCAAAGCAATTTGCAAAAGCATCTTTTTGGCGTCATCTGCAAAACCTCTCTCATGTCCGCCGCAGCCGCTTGTGGGTTTCCTGTGCCAGGTCGCGACTACAGGCGGGGTGAGTGATCAAATGGACCCCCCTTCCACGCAAAAAATCCAAAGTCGTTGCAACCATGTGAGTGGGTGCATTGTCTGGTGCAACAAAACACCCCTGAGACCACAGTGCGGCCAGGCCTCCTCGATTGACTTGAGTAGTGAGAGCAATCAGACTATGGCGCAAGACTCAGCGTCATCAGTCCTTCGATCTTCGAGTTCAACCATGTTAAAAAGCCCATTGCGACGGAAGAAACCGGCAAACATTTTTTCCCTGTGCTCCTGGCTCTTGTCACTTTCGCTGGAGAGGGCTCATTTTCAAAGACCCAACCTGTCGACTGCTTTTTAGTACCAGGATCATAGCCATAGATTAATGTCTTATCCCCGGTGACGATGTTATCAATCAGCTCTGACCCACCATTCGCGAATTATTTCATTGTAAAGTGACACCAATTCGCTCGCTCCTCTTTTTGCTCTTTTGTCAGGAGATGGGAATCCCACGACTAACAAGCTTCCGTACGCCAAGGTGTTCAGGCAAAATCGATTGTACTGCCGCCGATCCAATATTTAAGTTCTCCTCTATTTCTTCATATGTGATGCTTTGATTGGCTCTAATGAGTGAGGCTATGCCGTGGGTGTTTTCAGCGGATACTACCTCAACAGGGCGACGAGATCTTGGCTCATCTTCAAATGTTTCTCGCCCGCGTTTTTAATCCCCAAAACCAGTTTTCGATTGCAGCAAGGCAAAAAGCCAGGGGCCAGTTTCACAATCAGCTGGGACATGTCCTAAAGTTAGGACGATAAAATCGCAATGATTTAAGATAGGACTTACGGTGTCCTAATATTTAGGACATGTCCTAGGCGATTGTGAAACTGGCCCCAGATCTCTAAAAGCTTTCACTTATTTCTCACGGCTCTGATTGAATGACGAGCGGAGTGAGAAATCATAGTGTTCATCACCCAAAATTCACTGCGCCAAGGCAGCATCGTTGAATTTGCTCAGACACGTGACTGCGGTCAACTTTAGCAGCTCCAGCTCCAGAAAAAGAGGCGGACGGCCTCGATAATTCACGTGTGTACTATTGAGATGTGGCCCTATGCAATGTCAAAGAAATTCGCATCTCACAGATATCTATCGTGCCGCTACTAAAAACTTTCAGCATGTCCTCCGTATATCCAGGGTTCGGCGGCCCCATCCTCCTCAGTGTATTGGTTAGTTCAGCGGGGCCACCGAACTGATTGTGAGTCTAGAGAGGCCTCGAACTGTGCGCTGGGCCGGGTGATTCGAACAAAAGGATTGTAGCACCACGAATGCAGTCACAGTCTAACAGCCTACAGCTGCGAGTTCTAGCAAGCAAATCATCAATACATTGGTGAGACGCCAAAGTAATGACTGCCTCCAAAACGGTGACTGACAGCTATTGCAAGGGGCGACAAGATCTATTTGTGCAGTATGATAATCATGTCGTGTGTTATTGCTACCTTTGCCATTTCAGCCCTGCCTAAACATCAGGCGCAGGTCATGCTGACTAGTTTCCCTTCTGTGCCTTTGTCTGTGATATATTGCACTGATAATCTCGTGTTGGTACCTTTGCCATGCTTACGACTGTGCTCCCTCGGTGCAGTCGAGTCAGTCAAAACCTATCTATAAGGCTCGTGGTCTTATACTATCGCAGCAAGGCTCTCGTCCTGAAATCAGGGATTAGCGATTTCATGTTTACATTTTACCACATCACCATTACTATAATTTCATGCTGCTCTCTTATGATACGCTTGAATCTATCGAAGACGTGGTTGAAGGGGGCTCGAACTGTGTTTGGTCTCGAGATTGCTCTTCTCCCCACGCAGTCACGTCGGACAGCAACGTGACAGTGTCGATTTCGTACAGTATGTATGTATTTGCTTCACAGAAGCATTCAAAGAGTCAGCGCACGCGCGATCAAAAGCCGAGTTTTCTCCCAAGTCCTACACCTTGCCCAGCAATATGGACACGATATCAGTTGTCATAGCGTTCCTTCTGACTGCCATATGTTGAACCAAGCCTGGCGAGTGTGTTATTTCCATAGGAGTATCGACCATATTCACGCCCACACCGACCACACAACCCAACAAGTCGCCACTGCTGACCTCGTTTTGCTGTTGGTCACTGGGGCAACTAGCACTTGGTTCAGCACTGATTTTCCTTCGTGCCAAGTTAAGGGCCAGGAATATGAACCATATCTCAGCCCCGGCGCAGAGCAAGTTCACTATGGAGTCGACAATACCAAATACAGTCATCATTCTGAGCACAGGATCGTCGCCGATGGTCTTAGTGGTCGCCATCGATGACCACACGCCCGTAGGAGTGGTCAGTATAATGATACTGGATATTGATGACGTCAAAGCATAAGCGGAAACAGTCACATTTTTGATGCCATATATGAGCATGGGTCGACATTTGCGGGTCATCATAGAGACTGGAAATCCGAACAAAGAGAAGAGGACAAAATAGCGAACGGCCAACAACGAGATCCAGTACTGTCTGTGCCTGTCCTTATTAGGTACGTAGTACTTGCCGTAGATGTAGCTGACCACGATTATGGTGATCACATAGTACACGATTATGAACGCCTCCACCACTCCCAGCACAAGCAGCGAATAGTCAGCCAGGTGACGCAGGCAGCAGAGGTGGCGCAGACGATGTCTGTTCGACTTGCGAAGACAGTGTTCCAGAGTGGGTGTGATCAGATTGTGAGGAGAGAGGGGCGGATATGGCTGCATTGGGAGTCGTACCAATAATGAACAATGAACGTAATAAGATCAGTATATGAATTGGTGTGACCATGTGCGAACTCACACACATGTCATGCCAGCTGTGCCAGTCTTGCCAGTCATGTCGTCTGTGAATTATCAAGGTATTTACTGTAGTTGACCAAAATTAATCACGATCAAATCAGTGATCACTGGCAAATGCCTCTTATCATATCAGTAATCAGTACGCCGCAAACAACCAAGTTTCGCGCTCGCTTGATAACGGAATGAAAATTAACTGATAATAATACGACAAGTCAATAAAATAGTTTGGAATTCCAGCGAAGGATATGTGATCAGTACAGGATACGATTGGGTGATCTTATCGATTGAGGGTGATTAAGTGATCTTATCGATCAAATCGATTTATCCAAGGGCAGAAAATAAGATATCACGCTGCCAGTCCTTTGGCTGACGAGACCTGTCACATGTTCACGGTCGTATATGTATATGACGATACTATCGATTCCTCAGACAGTAGTAAGACTGACTTCTTATCTGTCGCCAGAGCGAGACCACACGGATCATAAATGATAGATCAGTCCCTGATAGCGACCCGATATAATAATAAGTCTTATCGGTCCTTCTCAAGAGTAAACGCACAGTTTAGTGGGACTAGCTGGCAGGAGCTGATATTGAATGGCGCGCACAGAAATACAGATATGTCTTATCACTTCGTATGAGCAGCAGTTATCATCGATGCATATCAACAGTAAGATATCCTTATCAAGACACGATACGCGCGGGTCCTGTGTCTATCCGCCACAAAGATCACTGTGCCAATGACACGTACTGAAATAGCAGTCCCATTATTTCCACTGCGCATGCACCCCATCCACTCTGGTACAGCTCAGCACGAATCTGTCGATAGGCAATCTTTGGACCTATGAAATCAAGGAGAATGGCTTAAGAAGAGTCCGTGTTCCCATGGAGACCTAGGCTGCCTTATTTTCCATCAAGGTGTAAACCATTTTCTCGACTTGACAATAACTACTTTTCACAAAATCAGGCTTATTTTTCCCGAATAAAATCCCATTCCTTGGAAAAATTATTCTTTCAGAAATAAATTACGGCCTATTGCCGACGTCAAAGACAGAAAGAGGCATTGTAGGGCGCTTTGCTCTCCGCCTCCGCTCATCTTAGAATGAGGCGGATCAAAAAATAAGGACTAAGAAACTCGAAGGGGTATGTCTTATGCAGAAATCGAAAAATGCTCACTTCAAGAAAAGGAAAACCCATTTCGAATAAACTACATTCATCTTGTTCATAGGGCGTGAAATAGGAGTCTAGCCGAGGGAACGCTTACCAGGCAACCACGAGAGGGTTCGAAAAAAAGAAAAAAATTTGAGCATATGCGAGGGACCAAATCAGTGTTTGCCTGCGAGTATAGCTAAATGAGGAAAGGCTCATTCTACAGTGTCTATAAAAGACCATTCGTGGCCATTCACCTATCTCGCATTCATTCGGACGATTCCTAAGTGCTGGCCAACTCGTCAGGGGAGCCAATAGGATTTGCGATAGAGCAAATTGAATTTATGTCAATCCACTGCAATGCAATGCAATGCCAATAACAGAAAAAAAATAGAAAAAACTCCTTCAAAACCAATCGAGGCGTGATGGACAAATGAAAAGGCATGCTGGGGGGGGGGGGGAAGATGGCCATGGGTGGCTTCTAATGAATAAAATGAGAGCGCTGTCGTGAGTCTGCTCATGCCACGTGCTGTACAGTACATGCTCATGCCAGGTGCTTGATTTAGTAGGAGGTGAGAACAAGGAAGAGCACAGAATATGGTGGATAACAGATATGTAGTATACTCCAGGGACGGGGTGTTGGAGGGAGGCCACTAGTTTCTGTGGTGTAGCTAATTGGACAAGATGATTGGCTCTGTTGGGAGAAATCTGAGTTTAGGCAGAAAGGAGAAGGAAAATAGAACAGATTGATAGGCCGAAGCACGCGGGCACAGTTGCCTTCGGCCTGTTGCAACGGAAAGTCAGTATCATATAGGCTTCAAAGTGGCTCCAAAGTCGTGTTTGCACTGCTATGGCACACTAGTAAGAGACTCATGACTGAAAGGAACCAGGTCTAACGGGTTAGGCGTCTGCCATTCATGTCTAGATGTCATGTCTGAGTGGAATGTAACTATGAATGAGTTCGATGAATAGTAGCCAGAATTACTAACTATTGCGCAAACCTCAGACAACAACAGTGCAAAAGCAATACACACAAGTATAGGAAAATTGTAAGGCGCCAGTCAGTCGGAAAGCACACCGCTAAATCATTGAAAAAACATGATATAAGAAAATTACGTATAAGCTTGTAAGCGGGAACTCAACAGCAGAGACTGTTGGAATCGCGGGAGTGTTGTTTTATGTTATGTTATAACTATACGCCGGCTATGCGTATATCCGTAACCTAACCTTGCCTATCCCAAACCTAGTACGATGCCACCACTTAGATTTATTGGGTAACCTAAGAAACCCTAAATCCCCTCGTCTGCACACGCTCCTTCCTCTCGATGGTACCGGTGGACCAGAGACGTGCCCTCAGCGCTCCAACGGAGGGGCTTGCCTAAAGAAGCCCTCACCAACCTCACTGACCCCTCTTACCTGCACTCCAACACCAACTCTCCGCTGCTCCTCTCGCCCGACACCGCCACACCTACACCAGACGTGGTCGCTCGCCGGAAACGTCGACTCCCACGCCGATCAGATCGCCCGCACGGAAATCGTCGGCAGCACTGATCTTCCTCCCGACGGAAATCGTCGTCCACTACGTCGCCGGAAGTCGCGTCCGTAGCAAGTACGCCTGGTCTTCCTCACCAAAACACAACGCAAACTCGAAAACAACTGAATCTTTCCTTAACCTTTTCTTTAACTGTAACTGACCAAGCTGTACAAAATCAGGCACAGTGCACCAAAAGGCGGGTCATCGTCATCTCTAATCACCCAATCACATCACTCCAGTCGGGGTCTTGGCTGGTAACGAGCGCCATCTGGTTCGTCCTCGAGCGCCCCCTGTCCGCTGGTCTCGATCTCCTCCGAGGTGGTCGCTGGTCAACGTCTGGCGCACGTGAACGCCACCCGCTGGGCTCGAGGTCGCGGCGAGGCCCAATGCTGAGGCGGCGAGTATGTCCCGACGGCAGCACGTGCTCCGTCCAGGCTCACCACACTCGGCATAGGCACCGCTCGTGCCGTTCACGCCGACCCCGGCCCCGTATCCGCCACTCGACCCAAGTGTTGTCCACCTGATGTCCGCCGACCATTGTCCACTGTTCTATATTTACGACCTTGTTTTGATCGTCCAGGCCGCCGCTAATCCGTTTGTTTGCGCCAAATTCGAATCGTCCATGGGCGGGAAGACTAGCTTACTGTACCAGAATGGCACATTCGCAACAGGAGCTAAATCATTTCGTACAATGACATCACTCTCGAGCGCTGATGCCCATGTTTGGTGACGTGGGTAAACGTGAACATGATCTCACTGAAATTCCGTATCCCGTTCTCTCTAACAGCCCAAAGTACTTAATCGTCAGAGCAAAAGAAATCCATCTTGCGCTCACTTGTCTTTTCTTCTCCCATTTCGTCCTCCTTATTATTTTGCTTCTTTTTATTAGGGCCTACAGTGCACATGAATATGGAGGCATGGGTACTTTTGTACAAGGGAATATGCGCTGAACCTTATATCCTATGAGACTTTTCACTTGTATCCTCGAGTCGGCCCCTACAGTATATCACCAGTGAGAGGAAATAAGGGAAGATTTGTGATATCTTTACGTATTATTTGTTTTGGTTAGGTGACCTGTCTATTTCCACACAGTTCAAAGGTGCAAGGTGCACAGAATATGTAGCTGTACACCGAAAATGTTCAAGGTTCAGTTCAGAGGACAGACATGGCACGGAGGTTTGTCGTAAGACAATGCTATTAGGCAAGTTATTCATCTTTTCAGGAAAGCTCACAAGATCAGAAAAATCCTCACTTGGATATATTGAAAAACGCATCCCTCGCAAGTCCTAGGCTGCACTGAAGACTCCGATGGGATAAATCTCCTGCACTTCAGTCAGATCAAGTACTTTTTGCCCGTGATCACAATCACAACTTCCTCGAGAACACATACAAGACACTTCCCATATGCAAGATCCAGGCTACCATGAAATACGAGCATCAGAATCACGCATCTCTTCCGATTGGCACGTGTCAGACGCTGGGGCATTACCACAAAGGCATTCGGGTGATAGGAAGGGGGCGGCTATTTGCGAATTGGCGCCGAAGTTGACCAAAACTGGCGAGGCTGAAGCGAACGAGCTGGAGCCGGAAGATGGATACTTCAGAGACAAGTAGACAATCAGTACGATGATAAGCAAAACAATCAGGAAGGCGAGGAATAAAAAGATTATGAGCAGACAGGAGGGCTTCTTGCGCTTTTCTTCGTACTTATCAGCTGCCGTGATCGAAGTCAGGGTGGACATCGGTGGAGAATGCTTAGGCTTACGATTAGACGGTGGAATGGTTTCCTGCGAGATGCTGAATGGCGGTTTGACCGAAGAGTAACTTGATGGCGCGGGACGAGCGACAGCCTCGCTTTTCAGTGGCGGCGCAGGCGGCAAGGTGCCTTTGATAAAAGCCTTTGATTTAACGGCGATTTTGTCAGGCTTGAAGCTCTTTGTGGGCGTTTTCTTTCCGACATTGCTGTAGACATGTCTCGAAGACGTATTTTGTCCAAATGATGTCTTACCGCTCGATGGTACTTGGGATTTCGTAGCTTGTTTGGACACGACTGCGGGACGAGGCGCTACCGGCTGCATAAGCTGAAGCAGTTTTCCTCGAAGGTGAGGGCCAATAACTGACGCACTCGGTGCGGCCGCTTTTTTCTTTGGTGAAGGCATTGGCCTATAGGGCTGTGACGCTGCTGGCGGTGGCGGTGCCGAATGGGCTGGAGAATGTCGACGATCACGCGGATGCGCCGCTTTGTCGTAGTCTTTTCGTTCCAAATAATCTCTCGATCGATGACGAGCTGGGGATGGAGAACGACGGCCCACATTGCGATGATGCTCAAAAGCGGTGAGACTTTGTTCCGAACGTTGATGACCGCCATGGCCGGGGTGGCGAGGATTATGGTGGGGCATGATGAAAGAGACGCGCACTCGTCTACCACTGCAGTGCTTCCGAGTAAGAAGCGTGCATTTCATATATCGCGCCACAGGAATTGTACGGCTCTGTTGCAGGTTCGGGAAAGTGTAAAAATTGCCTGCACCTAAGTATAGCATAGGCATACCATACCAAAGACACCAATGCTCTGATATTGGCAGTAACTCCATTGATTGCTTGATATTGATAGTTAAAAGTTACTCTCAACAAGAGCGTATCGATGCTCTTGTTGCGAACAAGAGCACTCAAACGTCGAGATATGCGTTTAAAAAATATTCAAACGGCTGTCACGTGGTGCAAAATCTCCACGGGTCACTTCCTCTGGACCCAGATGTACGGCTGTCCCCTTCCCTGCATTACACACTCTTGTTAGCGCTTGCCAAGACTTGTAATATTTCTGAAGAGCTTGTTTTTCGAATGAAGGTTGAATGACAACATTTTCGAAGCTTGTAAGTGCAGCAATTCTGTACATAACATGCAGGAAATCTTGCACGGTAACGCAGACTCATATGAAGTGACGAAAAACCTTGCCATAGTACTTGCCAAGGGCAGCTTTGACTCATAATGTGCACACTTCGACACGAGCGTCGAATATATTATATTCTTGCTTGATCTTATCATAGCTCCTATCAACTCTTGTGCACTCTTCTGCTCTTATATTTTCTTTGAAGAATGTGCGCAGATTTTTTGCAAATAATCGTAACAGACTGGCCACGAGATCTTGAGAGCAATTTTCGATGCGTGGCTGCACAGATTAACCTCCTATGTGGAGAAGCATGTTAGAAGGTGACACGCGTTGCTTTGATGCATGCTGCCATCGCGTTTCATCGGCCATATCGCCCATCCCCGTCCTCAAAGTATTCCTTACACGCTCGCATGGCGTGTGCACGATGCATCTTTACCTCTCTGTGATCAAAGTAATACTATGATAGCATGTTTTGTATGGCTGTGGTATGAGAAACTGTTCAGGGATGTCGGATGACGTGGAATTGACGCAGAGATCCGGCGACCAGAGACCTGATGCATAGAAATCTTCTACTTCGGTAAAGAGTCAGAAGTCCCAAGACGCGCTATAAAAATCTGTCATTCGGTTCATACTCCTAACTTTTATGGAGTAGGAGATTCGTTGGTCCCTGGAGTCTGTTCTGCAAAACTGTCCAATCTCCTAGTCCTAGTAATATGTGGAGTTACAGATAAGCAGCCGTAAGTCTTCCCATCTTAGATGAAAAGAGCAATAAGCCTTAAGTATACTACGTAGACAGTGTATAAAACTGTAAGAAGTTCCTTCAGGGGCATCTGAAACCTACAGCAGGAGAGATGAAATATATGATCCTATAAAGATGGCTATCTCTGTATCATGCAAGCATATGACTGGAAATAAGCCTATGTACAGCCGTCTTGCTGTCCGCGCTGCTCTGCTGACATTTCAGTCTAAAAGCTAATGGCGCAGCATGGGATCGGCGACTTCTCGTTCGATTTCAGCCCTCTTTGTTTTAATTCAACCATCTGCATGCCCTGCTCCTTGCATCGAACTCTTTGAAGCCATATAGGAGTTAGGAGTCTCCTATACGATACCTGTAGGGGTCTAGCGCTATCTTCCAATCCATCTTGTCTATAGCAGGCCAGTTATCATGTGATGCGACGACCACCTCACAGTAGCATGCCTCTGATGGCCACTACGGTAAGGAGTATCCCGACGAGTGCTGTCCCGCGACGATAGTGGGCGAGAAGGAAGGAGACTTCCTGGCTGGGGCTAGTGGTCAGAGGGGGGCATTTGAAGTGCTGTTTGTCAATCTTGTTCTCAGGTCCCAGAATTTCAGCATGGATTCCACAAGGAGCCAGGCACATTAAGCCTCGATGTCTCGTGGTTAAATGTGGACTTCCATAACTGAGACCACGTGGCATGTTAGGATTGAACCGCGGACGAGTACAGTCGCTCGCTGTTGACGTGAGACGAACGCCTTAGCAGATTCGTCTGCTGTAACTTTTGTCACCTAGTATGGACTGGTAGGCATAACACTGCAGACGCTATGATACTTATAACACTGAAATCGTACACTGTACACGCCAGAGCACCGTTAACTACGGCCCACTACATCTATCCTCGCCAATAATACTGCCCCTTACGGCACGATCGGAATATATCGTCAGTCTTCGCTCGTCACCCTGGGCTACGGTCGAATTTTATGCGGGGGGGCATATGAGGAGTTGACAGTATTTAGAACAGGTCTAGGTTATACGGACTGCAATCAGGGCCTCCAACTGGTGTACAGTAGGCCCTGATAAAAGCATTTTGTTAACGATAATTGGAATAGTACTTCATCAAGCAGTTTTGGCCCCAGTGGATAGAAGTGAGGACTAACGGTACATTACCTTGGAGTGCGCTATGGGCCGCTGCTAACCTTTGCTCTCAATCACATCAAGCGAAGGCGATGGGCAAAGAGGGTCCGCGTGGCTATCGACACTGCTATCAATGTCATCCTCGCTGGCGACGGGTATGGTCGTAATGGCACTCCTTCGTTGGCATTTCATAGCCGCAGCAGCCACCATTTTTGTAGCGTGTTGTAAATGCTTGCAGAAAAGTTCTTGTCTGGACTTCCTTTTCAAATATTGATACAAGGACCTGGACATGATTAGGAACCAAATCTCGGCCAATGCATGCATCGAATTCATGGCTATGTCCACACTCGTGTACCAATATTCAAATCGGGCACAAAATTCATCCGATCCGTTAATCGATTCAATCGATTGGCCCAAGATCATTATAGAATCTGTGACCACAGTTGCCACTGCGATGAAGACCACCAGCACGCTCTTGACCAGAGTGACCACCAGCAATCTCCTACTGTTGATTTTGACAGCGATCATCAGGATGACTGCAAAAGCCAGTAAGAGGCCGATCAGGAAATAACGAACTGCGATCACACTCAGCCAATATTGTCGATTCGGACTGGTCGGCGCGTATCGTTGACCGAAGACAAAACTGACCAAAATGATAGAACACGTGTAATAGAAGACCACCACTATTTCAAATATACTGCCAGCAATGGCCGCCCGGGCCACATTCCAACTCGATGCACACGACCTGCTCCCACTCGTTCCGATGTGCACCTGCTTCGGGCTTTCCTTGTCCGAAGTGTCCATGACGAACTAAGATTCACAACGAAAACAGCAAAGAACGAACGCTTTGGAAATAATACATAAGCTAAGGGCTAGTCCGACACCAGCCGGGCTTCAACCGAGTCACGGCCGAATGGCTGGCTAGGCGGCACCGGGCACGACATGGGGCACTGATCAATGGAAACATTGCAATGCAAAAGAAGCCTTTCTAAATTAGAGCCTCCTCTTCCGCCTAACTCACTTTCACCAATCCACATTATTCTTCACCATTTAAGGATTCCTCTCCACTTTTCTCCGGCAGACATACTAATTAGCCAATTAGAATTCAGATCACGCCAATGTCTACAAAATATGGCCCTCTAGAACAAAGGGACAACAGTCGGTGCTCAAGCAGGCGAGTGTCCTCCACTCCAGCAGCAGGTTGCTAAGTCGTGCTTAGTCGCTGCCAATCCAAGCAGCCAATCCAACACTCCATATTCACTGAGCTTAGGTTCATCGCCTTAAATTTCACGCAGAGGAAAGTGGGTCCAAAGAAGCGGAAAAACTAGTTTTAAAAAATGAAACGAAAGAATGCACCGTGCTAGTCATTGTGCTTAAAAGTCAATAAAGACCCAAACAGCATCACGAATGTCCAAAACCTAACATGACAGAATGGTCCCAGAAACCTGCTGCAGTCTGTACTGCGCCAACAGCCTGTAATAATGGATGCAGGAAGCAGAGAACCATGAAAAAGTTGATGAGAAAACCAAAGCATCACTTGCCTACCATATCATATCATAAACGAAAATAGAAAGGCGACACTTGGATAAAACGTGTTGAAAATAGAATTCACTTCTAATACGACAATTCTTACACACAAATCCTGACTGGCGTGTTACCGATCCGTATTTGAACTGGGAGTGCTCTCATTGCTTCGTGGCATCATCGACAATTTTGGCCTAGAACGAGATCTTGTGTAGAGGGATTGGAAAACAAAGAAGGTGTCTTACTGAACAGGTAAATCGTCGTGTATTTGTTGATCAGCCACGCCAAAAATACGCATTCGAGCTTCGGCGTAAGCGGCTGCCCTTTCTTCTAATGTTCTTTGCTGAAGTTGTTGACTGCCACGCCCGATTCCATTCTTGGCTGGTGCAGGCACGTGAGCAGTCGAAGTTGTAGGTTTTGACTGATCTGTCGCGAGTAGTTGACCGTGTTGAGGTAAATGACCGCTGCTCTGAGGTCGTTTCAAAATGCGAATGGGCGCAGCACTTGGATTGCTGCTGGTCAAATCAGCGGAAGATCGACTTTCACCTTGTAATTGTCGCGATACTTGTGCCGATCCAATGACATTCGAATGATCTGATGTTGTATTTGAAGCAGTGGGGTTCATTCCGCTAAAAAACAGAAATAAATCTTTTTCAGCTCAGCTACCCATATTTAATATCGCGTTGATAGAATCCCCTAAGTTGAAGATCAAACTGGTCAGAAACCTCGCACTTCCGCCTACCGCTCCTAATGACGCATACACGCGTCCTTTTTCAAATCTCTACAAAGGCGGGGTAACTCGCGGGTTGAGAAAAGGAACAATGACAAAGCTCCTTGCCACAAGGAGACGAGCGACATAATGAGCCCTGATTCGTGAATGCGCAGAAACATACTCTCCAAGATCCAATATACCTAAACGGCTAAAACATGACTGCCTACCTTTGCTTCTGTTTCATCTGCCCTAATTTCTCTTCGACACTTCGTTCTAGCTCTTGACTTCGGACACCATCTTGTGCCGCTTCCTCCCAACTGTCCAATACTGATTCCGCTTGTAATAAAGTTGATTTTGATCCGGCGGCCGCGGCATAACTTGCACGACTTCCCTCATTTTCCATCATCCATCAGAAATGAAGAGTGAGCCACAATTGTTCACTCTCTCTTAACTCTACTCGAGAAATAAGCCCTTAGATTGAGTTGCAGGATGTCACACAAAATGAGATTGTTTTGCTGTAGTTGCGATATCGCTACGGCTGATGGATGTCAGATATTGATCAAAATAATGTGGTAGCTGAAAAAGAAACTTTCGAATCTTACGAAAATAAAATCATCATCAAGCAGACTGTACGTTTCAAAAACGACAAACCATACTTTTTAAAACAGCAGTGACACGATCTACCCATGCGAAACGAAGATCAACTTGACGTAGGTATCCTCTGATGACCAAGAAAAGTGAGCTGGACTGATAACGAGACCGAAAACAACGTCGGCCAAACTTTTTTCGTCCATATAAAGACCGTACTTAAAGGGCGAGTACAAGAAATAATTGCCGCGCACAACTTTCCTCAAAATCATGACCAATTTGATATAAGCGACTAATCACTTTCGACTTGCGGGAAGTTTAAAATCAAATTTTAATGACCATAAAGTTGTTTCTATTTTGTTTGAGCGTAATGAAATGCCGAATATGATAGTAACCTTGGTCAAGTCGTCATGATAGAAGTGATACAGAGCAGATTTTTAGCTTGACATTCTTGATGACCAAGAAACATGCCAGCTGTCTCATGTGTCGGCAGGTTTCAATATGGTGCTCATACAGGTTTAGGATTGCTATGGCTGGGATACTCGAGCAGCTTGCACTGTTGGATATACAAGTCACGTCTATAGTGACCGTCCCCACAAGACAGTCAAGCTTTCCTACTCCCACTTTCTCCCTGACTAGCTAATGGTCAGCCGTGGAGACTTCATATGAGGAAAATAAGGGCGGATATTTTTGACCCTGATGTTAAAAAACGAAGCGCTCGTTTGTTTTATGGACCAACGCTCCCCTATGTATCGAAATATAAGGTTTAGCGGCTGTGATCGCTCGCCACGCTGACCACCTGGCCATCAGCAGCCAATCTTTGCTGTCAGCAGTCAAACCTTGTAAGCAAGGCTGTGCGGGGACCAGAACACACTGCAGCGTCCCTTTGCGCGTCTCCACTAGAAGCACCTCCACACGAGGACATCCTGGGCTGGACAACGACTTCCTCGGACAATTGCGGGTGGGTTCTGATTGTGAGCGGGTTCGATACGGAAACTGTCTACTCGTTTGGCTTCCGTCTCTCCACTTGGAGTGCCTCGACGGTACTGCGTGAGTCACTCACGGCCTGGCGTGCAGGGTGCGAGGGTTTATGGATCAGAAAGCGACCTCCATCACCGGGGATCAAACCTGGAAGGAGCCCAGCCGTTCGCACCCAAGCAATACCGAGAGACGAATGCAGAACCACCTGCACCACTGCGACCGCTATTGCGTTCCATGGTATCAAGGAACACTTTGCGACCATTCACGTACACGTACCAAGTCCGAAGTACCATCTCGCGACGTCTCCTTGTAAGTTTTATAGTACTATTGTCACTGACCATTGTCGTCAGTCAGCAGTTTATTTCTCGACATCGCCGCTATTGCCATTTATGGTCTGCCCTCTCACGTAACACATTCATCATTAGATAGTGCCTACTCTTATAACATAGCCATGTGGCTGACACACCCTTGCACCCAATCTACCGATACCGTGATATACGTCCTTATCACATGCAACCTGGAATACGCATCCTTAACTTGGTCCACACTAAAAGGCACATGCACCCAACACCAAAACGGGCAGTAGTAAGCATTGCCAGCTAAATATGAAATCTGTTAAAACCAGTCACAAAGTAAGCTACACATCAAGTATCATAAAACTAAAAAAATCTAAAAAATGAGAGTGAAAATAGAACAATCGACAAGAACAGACAACTGTCGCGAATAAGAAATATGAACTCGGAAGACTAACTGGCGCTAAAGACTGCAAGCAGAAGTCCTCCCGACATCTATTCCCCTCCGTCGCTCATAGCCACGGTGTTCCCATTTAGGCTTGTTGAACGGTACGTTGAGTGTGCGTGGCACGCTCCTAAAATATTGAACGATAGAGCGCTTTGAAATTAAGGGCTGGGCATAAACGTACCTCGTTCTCCTTGTTCACCAAAACAGTTTGGACATGGTTGCCAGTGCCCCATGTGTTCTCGCCTTCGAAAATTAATTCGTGCGGTGGATTGTGAGCGCCCATTTGATCGCGGGCCCAGACCTGACAGAAGGATGCGAACATGATGGCAAGCGAATTTAAAAGTCATGGGCACATGATAAGGTGAAAACAATGCGGTGCTCGGAAAGTGACTGGTGCATGCTGGGATGAGCACAGTAGACAGGTTGAGGACTGGTTGGAACTACAGCAGCTCACTGCATCCTGATAGCTCAATCCTGTGAGCCGATCAGCCTGTGAGCCAAAGCAATCAGAACACGGATATGTCCCAGTATCTGCAGATGGCAGGCATTCATCAGACCACTTTTTTTACCTTGACAGTCTTGCCAGGCTTGATGACGATATTTGCTGGAAACGAGTACACTACTTCCTTCTTTCCATCGAGCTTGCGTTTCAGCTTCCATTCACCAATGTTTTCATCCTGCAACAGCAAGTGACTCAGTCACATCTAAAAGCGGCTCCAAAGCGTTAGCTCACCTTGGAGCGATGCGAGTTTTCAAGAATGATAAATTTTCCATCAGGATCGCATTCGGAAATGGTCACGTTGCCCTTGGCCGAGCGCTGGAACGTGGTACGAGTGGACATTTCACCACGAACGTGGCGTTGGCTTTCTGAAATGTACAGTATATGATGCATATGAGCAGGGGGACAGGATTATTATAATCATAAATGGAATTCCTATGAACACAAACGCTGGAGCACCTGACACAGAAAATAAAGCTGTATATGCATCTGAGAAGATCTACAACGTAGGTCTCCTTCTAAGCCTTGTCTGACGATAAGAGGCCGACAACAAAGGACAAATCCCCAGGCGAGCTTTTAATGCACTGCTCACGATCACAGGGCAATCTTGGGGTTCTAGAAGCCTAACGATAAGACTAATAAAACATCAACCCGACAGTTTGAGTCCCACTTGGGTTTGTCGGTGGACGCACTCCGAAGATTGCAGACAAAAGTCAGTAAGCCACTTTCCGGTCTTCCGGTCAAGCACACAGTGGCTGGCTCACGGTCAGGTCAACTTAGCCCCTAGCCACCTCGAACTTACCAGTATCCTCTTGCTGTTGCAAGCTGTGCGACTTGACAACTTGTTCAACCATTTGACGAATACCAGCACGATGCTCCTCGCCCTCCAACATCTTACGATAGATGGCAATTTCAGCATCCAAGATTTGTTTGGTGTCCAACAATGCTTGCAATTCGGCCACCAAGGCCTGGCATTCTTCGCGCATTTTACGCAGTTGGGCATCTCGGTCGTTCAAGGCGGCCTCGTACTGGCGTTGGTCATCCTCGATTTGATACGTCAATTCTTGCACTTGCTTTTCTAGCATCATGTTCTAAAAAAAAGAACAGTCTTCAAGCCTGTCACAAGAAGAATACGAACCACCTCTGTCCAGTACAACTGACCTTGCTCTCCAGATCGGCCAACTTCCCACGCAAATCTTGGATATTGTCGCGCATACGCTTGGTCTCCTGGCGCTGGTAATCGCTCTCCATACCGGCGCGAGCACTCGCGCTTGATACTTCTTGAACCTGAAATGCAAAGTATTGAAGATGGGTGCTACTGCAAGAAAATTAAGAGCGGGCTCAGACAAGGATTTGAAGGTCACTGATGAAACTACCTTCAACTTGTACCACGATTCCATATCGGCCTTGTTCTGTTGTTGGATGATGTCGTATTCGCCACGAATATCGCGAATAGCCAGAGCCAGCTCGTTCTTAAAGAACTCGCGAGTGTCCGACGGTTCGCGAGAGAGCAAGGCTTGCAATTCTTTGACATCTTGGTCATGGACACGACGCAAGAATTCCAATTCTTCCATCAAAGTTTGGACTTGGTTTTGGAAATCGATGCGACCCAAGGTCTCTTGATCCAAATCCTATGGCAGAGAGCATAAATTATAGACACAGGAACTTGTGGATTCACTAAACCGGGTGTTCTATATCTGTCATCAATGCCAGGCACCTATGCCTGGTTCGTTCTATCCATATCACCTTATCACTTCAGACCTCTCCCACCGTATCCCTTCCTAGCACTTACGGTTCTGGCCTTTTGCAATTCTTGCCAGAATCGACCATTGTCGTTGTTCAAACGGCCCAGTTCATCTTGCAATGACTTGTAACGTTGACGCAACAAATTGATCTCAGACTCGGCATCGGCCACTTGGGCTGTCAATGTGGCCAAGTAATCCTTGTCGCTGGCACGAAGACGTAAAGCCTCGTCATATCTGAAAGAAAAGATGGGAACTGTACATAGGTAGCGAGTGAGATGAAAGGACACTGCTGTACTGATTGCGACTGATTAGTCATAGGGCCATTGTATGACAGTTGACACTGCAAAACCTTCTCGCTCCGACTCTGCACCTCCTCAAACGTATGCAATAGGTATAGGTCAGGGTACTGGATGGAGCGACCAGTGCAGCTTTTTCACACCCACCCCCGGGCCAGGACGCCTTATGATTACGGGTGATCCTACTAGCTGCTGGCTCCATGATGAGAATCGATTGCCAGACGAGCCCCTATGCGTCATATACTGTAAGTTCGAGCAGAAAGTACTTCTTGCTCAAACTGTACGATTCAGCATAACCAAAATCAACTTGCATGAAGGCATGCATGCCCTATTCTGGTCATTGCACCCTGATGCTCTAGTAAAACGATGATAAGTTTTCCCTCTGATTTTTGCACAATGCTATTGTTGCAACTTTTTTAGGTTTGCGCATTGCGAACATCTCTAAAATGGCCCTTTCGATTCCGGTCGTGCGCTTTGTTGAGGACTATTCTGCCTAAATCCAAAATTACAATACGACTTTTGGGAGCTCATTTTATGCGTTTCAGGTTTTTGTGATTTATGCTTGTGTACATTTGTGCCGGTCGCGCTATAAAATGTATGTGTAGTCGATTCGAGTCGTTCATTCGACGCAAGGCCATCCACGCGTATTGTACATATTCGGTAGCGCATTGCAGCACTGACGCCTACGAGAAAATCTCGAGCATAACGAACACATCAAACGCGTCCCGGGTGAAGGGTGTGCCTGTCGATGTCCTTCTTCAAACATAGTCTTGTTTATGCCCTTATATGGTACGCATACCAGGCGAGTGCCGTTGCTATGCAAGACTAGTATGGACAGCCATGATGCCACGTCGAATAGTCACCACGCAAACAAGAGTACAATGAACGCGCGTTTAGTTTTTCCTTCGGCATTCCTTCAACATGAAGATTACAGGTAGACCAGAGATAAGGCTATCATCCTCCTTTATCCAACTCCCGTACCCCGCCAGCCTCGGGTAAAGGTCGGCAGAGCGACAAAACGAAAATTGAGTCATGTTTAATGAAGTTATAATACTCGACCCTGTTACGTCAAGATGGAAGAGGAAGGAAGGTTGAGCTATTGACACCACAGCCCCACCAGCCCACACGCGCGCTCGAAATGCGATGACCGAAGGCGAGCCGTCGAGCGATGACCGAAGGACTCCTATACAAACACAGCACGAGTACCGAAAAGTTCGAGTCCTCGTTTCAGTGTGAAATGTCGATCGGACAAGGCGTGAGTGAGGCACTGCGAATAGTGGACATTAAAACGTGTTTGTTTTTGCACACTCCAAACACAGCCAACCGCGGTTTTCAAGTAATTCTGGAAATGAAAACTTTGAAAAACAGCATTTCGAGTTGAGGAACTCAAGACGACTGACGTGGACAAGAGGAAAAAGTGCGGCGATTCCATGAATAAAAAATGCCAGCCCGCTATGTAGGCGAGACGAATATAAAATAAGTAACAAGCACGTGCGCCAGACAGATATCATATACCTGTCATGGTGAAGTCAATCTTCCACTCCTGTACATCATTCGCGAATTTATGCCCGTCTCTTAGTCACTGGCGCACATGCTTTTGTACAGGATATTGCTCTCAAAGTCCTACAGCGTTGCAGTGGACTGCCATCAAGAATACAAAAGTATATGAGCCACACCACTAACCAAACGTAAGCCGGGATGTGTAAAATCCAAACATGCATTCCAATCCTACAAGACCCAAGCCAACTCACCTTCTGCGAAACTCGCCGATGTCTTCATTCAGTCGCGCAATCTGGACTTCGATTTCGGCCTTGCCACGACCAGCATCGTCTAATTGTTTACGAGCCGATGACAAATCGCCCGAATATTTCTCCTTGATAGCCCAAGTGTCCTTGCCCCATCGACCACGCAATTCCTCCAACTCGGCAACCAACTTCCGATTAGCAGCTTCCAATCCTTTCACCCGATCGATGTAGTTCCCTGAAGGAAACTAGTTATTTTTGATGAATACCAAGAGATAATAAAACTGAATCCTACCTAAACGCTCGTTCAAGTTTTGCAATTCTTTTTTCTCACGTTCAGTAGCGGCAACAAAACTTTGAGCAGCGTTAGCCGACATGGCTGGGCTGATACCGGACACAGCTTGGCTGCCCATTTCGGTCACAATCTTCAGGACACGTCCACCCCCAGTCGGGGTGGTGGCACCCAAAGAGCGTCCGACCGACGCGCGACCAGTGGCCGTCCTCGGAGCGATCGAGGAACGGTATTCGCTCTCGTACTCTAGCGAATGCGCTGAATGAGACATGGTTCAAGCTTCCACTAACTCCACTGCCAAAACCTTAGAAGTCTTGATTTGAGCGAAAAGCGCCGGGATCGACCAAGTAGCTGAAATATAAGAGTTGGAGAAAGGCTAAGAAATCGTTAGCTAGCTAATCAAGGCTCGACACAGACACCCCGCACACAACTCCTGTGATGGGACAAGGTATGCATAGATTGCTATAAAAGGAAAGCAAAGCGAATAGCAATGGGCCAATAGGCAATATGGAATGGATGCTAGTTGTTAGCGGGGCCGGGAGCGAGAGTGGAGTGGAGTGGGGGACACGTAGGCACGACGCTGTACAGGTATGTGTCGGGTTGGCAATACCTGTCGCCAGCCGACTGACTGACTGGCGAGCCGGGCTGGGACGATCCGGTTTTTACTCTTGCACTTGATATTTATGCACGGGGCGGGCCTTTTTCGCGCCGACCGTTTACCTAGTAAGGGCCTAGATAAGTTTCGATTCGTTTCTCGAACAGAGTGCTTGGCTGGGACTGAAATAATTCTTCGTGACTCCTGGCCCTGCCGCCTCCTCTGACTCATAAGAAAAATGCGGAGGGAGCTCGGGTAAAAGTCGTTTTTACGCCCCGTCGAGACACCAAGGACATAAACGAGTTCTCTTCAAATGAACCCGTAATGGAAACTGGTTGAGTGAGTGACGAAAACGAAAATGCATAAAACTTTCCATTTCAGTCACTCCACGCTTCCAGTAGCTCCAGAACCAACTCGGTTGGAAACAAGCATCATTTCTGCTTTTTCAGAGTCCTTGCTCACGTCTGCCGCGCGGAAGGAGATCCGCAAGAAACGAGGAAAACAGATGTCACGAAACCTTTTTTATGTTCTGCAGTGAGTAAGGGGAACAGTTGTTAGCCTGTGGTGCGCACGTTTTGTCAGAGAATGTAGTAACTTGAGAGGCCATGCAGCATCACAGGTAATGAAGATAGAATGGTACTGCCCCATGCGATGACGCTGACAGGGCTGGGTCGGTACCCTGGCCAAGACCTGTCCTAACGGTGCGTCGTCATTGCACTGACCTCGAGCCAGCCATATCCTTGCACAATTTTCAGCTGCCAAAAGAAAACAGATCTTGTTGCAGTCAAATTTTCAAAACGATGCACTTATAAGTCAAAAACTAAAGCTCAATTTCCAGAGCACTTGATAGCAGCAAACAAATTTTGAGTGAAATCTGCAAATTTGAAACTTTAGAAGACAGCATCTCCGCCCCGTTCACCTATTACTCATGCTTGAACAATGCGCAATGGCTGGTCCGGTTTTTCAAAAGAAGACAATCACATCAAAGAGCAGGATTGGGTTTGAAGAAAAGCACACGCTCGAATTGATGTGTGCGGCGAGCCAGACGTCTTTCGCATTTCGTATTATCCATTGCAGCTCAACATCTGTGTACACAATACGCGATCTGGTCTGGGCTTTTGTACAGAACCTAAATGTTGTCCAACAATAAGACTAAGAGCTGTGCGGAGGGAAATGAGAACAGAGGGTGTCCCCGTGGAAGATAGTGGAAGGGGAAAAATAATGGAGTACATAGGAAGACGTTTAAATAAGCGTAGGACACAGACGCCACCACCGCCATTTGCCATTTTTATAACTTACCGCGCATTGTAGATATAAGTATGGCTACGAAATCACTGTTCATATGTAATAAATTCAAGGATAGGCCTCATTTCTTCTCATTAGTTTATGAGTCATTCACTGTACTGTAGACTGTGGCGCGCTATACTGTTCTCTGTTCTTGCTTTTATATCAGATCAAAGGTAACCGATCATCGAATAATTAGCAATCTTATCTTAAAAACACCTCCTTGGCCTTCTCTAATCGTGACAGTGAGAAATGAATTCACTAAAATCATTCTACTGGAATTCAGTCTGGCCACACTAGGGGTGCACTGTGCACTCTGCTATTCTCCGATAGCCTCACAGCCCTGCTCTAAACAAGACTTTCAAACTAAAGGGGGCTTTATTTGACGTGCTTGTCCTGCGGTCTACTGTCGTGAATCGTCTATTATTGCACTGCCGTGAAAAGCAAAAAAATTTAATTGAACATGGAATTGAAGTCACTTCGACTGCGACATTGCGCTTGCTTCGTTTAATAACCGTTCGCTTTGACCGCTTGACCACTTGTAAACTCCAGAAAAAGGGAAGGTCTAGATCCTTTTGTGTCAAACCGAGTGTAAAGGAAAGTGTAGGTGGCATAATGGTCTGCTACACAAGTGCAGGCGCCGTTACGCATAGTAGTATCCTAGCTTGCGCTTCTTCTGCGGCAAATGCAAAGGAAATCCTTCAACCAGAAAGCACTATGACAGACACTGTCCAGCAATATATAGCAGTACAACAGTAACGGGCCTATACATGTCTCATGTCATGCGTACATACTACTGTATATGCATGCGCGTTCACCTGGCTCGTTCAAAAAAATATCCACTGCATAGATGAATCCTTAACGGCGGCCATTCGACCCCAGTATGCAACAGACCCGTAAAAATCTGTCAATATTAATCATGAAGTGAATAAACTTGCTATTTCATACCCGTAACAGTGGCTCTGCTACATATGCACCCAAATGTGTCTGCGCACCTCGAACAAGGCCCCATGTACTGTACTCTAAGCCAGGATCAACAGGCACCAAGTCAGTAACTCCACAATGTGCGTCGGAATCACTCAATTATTAGCGTCGTTTCAGGGACTTGTTGGTCGTGCTCTTTTTTTCTTTCGCCTAGTTAATACTATATGCTTGAATTTGGCGGGTTTTCACAAATTTTGAATTAACAGATCGCAATCTCGACGCCTTATTGACGGGTGCCTTATTGACTAAATGTAAAGGCTTTTGCTTTCCCTGCCTCTTCTCCTCGTCCCTCGGCTTCGACAGCGCCTACGACACGGCCGCATTCTCTTTGACCAGCACGCCAAACTGCTGCAGGTCTTTGAAACGGAACTTGACCAGTTCTTCAGGCTCCATATATCGCGGCATGTTCGCACTGCCGCACTAATGTTTATATCTAAAACAAAGAACGGACTGCGCACGGGATGATAAGAAACTTTGCTGACACTAGTCAGCATATGGACCTATATCCGTCCGTCCGTCTTTAGTCGTCCAAAGTGATCGATTCCGGCTGACTTCCGGAGATCGGTACACGCGCCACGATACACCCTTGCTGCTCAGGTTTGCGCCGCCCTTCGCTGATTATCTGCCCGACTTTCCACTGACATTTCCGCGTCACTCGCAGATCTGACATGGCCTGCTCGGAATGGGATGATCGAGAAGAGCGATAACCACCAGTTCTTTTTCGGCCGGTGCCTCTGGTGCCACAGCGCTGGGTGCTGCTGGTTGGGCCTGCTTAGTGAGCGAACCAATTGGGACTGGGTACACTCTCTGGGCAACTGGATATAACCAAGCAGGAGTCCCCTTCGGCAAGGACAGCCAATTCGAAAGAACTTACCAAGGCCGGACGGGAAGGGGGTGTTCATGGATGCGGACTTCCGTGCTCATTGTAGAAGACTCCTTGCTGTCGCTCCATCGTCTGATGATCGATCTTTTGATCCAGAACTTTGGCCACGCTCACAATGGGCGCTGCTCGCATGACCGTCTTGTACTAGGACGTGTATCTGATCGTGAGTATCAATCCGTTTCTGCTCCTGCTTTTAGACCCCTTTCCTGCGCACAAGAACGTTTCCGTTTCTGCGATTAGCTCTTACCCTGGCATTGTCTTTGGTTTTGATCACAGAATTAATCTTTTTGATCACGTTAACGTTATGACTTCTGAGGACCAGAGTGGTCGCATTGGTTTGGCTGAACCACTGCGAGGATAGAAAGAATACAGTACAGGGTGGGAATAAGTTCTGTTACAACTTTGACTGTGCACCAGAAATCGGAGGTACACCCTTTAATTTACACCCACTTATACAGAATTGAATTCTAAAGCAGAATGAGTTTACTCAAATCTCTCACCTCTGTATTTCACAACCGGCGATAGTCACCTTCTGCAACAATCGATAGCAGCACGCACCAAGTCCATCGATAAATCGTCAAATTCCTTGATCAATTTTCGCTTCAGAGAATCGATACTCCGATGAGGCTTCACGAATCGAATCGCTTTATTTCGCCGATAGTGCTGGGAAAATGTGACATGTAGGCCAAAACAAGGCCTTTTGCGGCAGGTAAAATTGCTATCGAAAAGCTGTTGTTTCATGTATCGCATCGTCGATGAAACGAGATCGCTTAAAAGTTCTGGCTTACGAATTACAATTGCCAATAAAGATAGAGTGGAAGGACATTCATAAGTGAAAGATTGGATAAGTAGCTCAGAGTACTTCTTTTGCTGGTCACTGTCGGATAACAGAAATCGAGCGAATCTGCTAGGACCATCTCCATCCACTGATTTCATGATATGATTTACGTACGTCCCACCGTGATACACCTACTTATCAATTCCAAGTTCTTCGAATGCTTCTCGGGTTCTTCTAATCGCTTGCAGCCCTTAGCCGTTTGGCACGTATGTCAGGCGACTCTTCAATTATATTTACCTCTTTTAGTGCTTCTTCTGCTGCTTGAAAACACATCGGTGGGTGCCATCGACAGGCTTTAACGAATCAGACGCGTGCAGTAATTCTTCTGTTCGATCTTCTCAGAATCGTTGAAAACACCTCAACTTAATCAGTACCAGTTTCCGTCAAGACTGGTAAGGGCATTTAAAAGGAATCTGGCAAAAACAACTGCAAGTTCTCGCTCGCTACGCGAATCCTCGAAAGTAAAATGTACTACTTGATGGGGACACAACAGAAAAAGGGGTTCGCTGTCATCGAACAGCTGGCCCTGAACTCGGCATTGACTTCCTTTGCTGGTGCATACTCTGATCATATGTTCGAGTTCCGAATTGTTCTCTCAGAACGCGATGGCCGAGCTTACGAGTAGCTGCACTATTTCTGTTGAGCAAACTATGATTGTCAGATTGGTGGTTACGGCGCCTCCATGGCACATTTTTTACTCGCACAGACTCCTCTCGTACATTTCAGCAGCACACGAACATCGATCCCAGTCACTTCACAATCACTGATCACTTGGCGGGCTGGCTCAGCTTTGCCCCGAACACATTCAGGAAGACGTCTTGGATGGCAGGAAACGCGACTTGACCCTTTTCGTCCATCTTTGTCTTCATCTCGGACTTGGCCTGGTTCACTTCCTTAGCCGTCACGACGTTCCCATCAACTGCGCGTACACGCCCTCCAACATCTCGACTGGCACCAACAGGCCTTGACCCAGCAGCCTCAGCTTCTGAAAAGAATTAACGCCAAGCGAAATCGGAATCTCAAGCACGAACCCACTTACCTCCCAAAATTCCCAGAAGTTCGACCGGGCTTGTTCCGGCGTGGAGGCGGGCGCCATGGTCGTGCCTAACACGCTGATCATTGCTTGCTGCTGCGGCTGTTCGTTGGCCACGACGTCGCTGATTGGACCGTGAGGAGGAGTTTCTGCACCGGCCACCACGGCGGACGAAGGGACGGATTTGGGCGCGGGAACGAACGAACTCGAAGGCACCGACGCTTGAGCGGACACGGCTGGACTCTTGCCACCACCGCAAGCCGCTGGACCATCGCGGGTTGAGGTAGAGCCACCGCCAAGAACCGAAAGATGCTGACCACCAGCTGCACCAGAGGCCGCAGGACCACCACGAGTCGACCCTTGCTGAGCGCCGACGCCACCCGATCCAGTTGGAGTACCACTGCCGCTTTGCTTGCCTTGCCTGGTCGGCATGTAGACGCTGGCTCCCCCTTTCGATTGCTGTTGAGGCGATCCACCGACGTCGACGAACATGCTGCGCTCGTTCTGGGAGTACGCGTGGCTGCTGCCAGCCGAAGGGACTGCGGCGCCTCCGCCCGATGGAGCTCGGCCCTCGCTGCCGGCGCCGTCGTTGCTGTGTTTGGTTGGCATGATGACGCTGGTTTCCCCTTTCGATTGCTGTTGAGGCGATCCCCCGGCGTCGACGAACATGCTGCGCTCGTTTTGGGAATACGTGTGACCACTGGCAGCCGATGATACTGCGCCACCTCCGCCCGATTGAGCTCGACCCTGGCCGCCGGCGCCGACGTCGCTATGCTTGGTTGGCATGAAGACGCTGCTGGCCATGCTCACTTGGTGCGACGAACCATGGCTTCCAATGACGACGCTTTGATCTGCCGGTTTCACTTGCACGCTACTCGGCTCCCTCGACGACACGACGTTGTCATCAGCTTTCTGCTGGGGTCGACTGGTACCAGCGTTGAAGTAGACACTGGGCGAATCTTGCGACTGTTGCTGAGTCGGTTTGGATCCCCCGCCGACGATCACAGATGCATCGACTGGTTTTTTCGACATCTTGCGCCAGGAACCTCGGCACGACTGGACGCGGCAGCAGCTCGGTGAACAGTGAAAATGGCAGAGGCGATTGCTGCCACTACTACTTTACACTCCCAGGTCGTAATTTCATTACACTGGCGTCGTGGGTTTCCTACAGCGCTAACCCAAAAGCATGCCTGACTATGCTTGGCTCCACGTCATCAGCATCGACATGCATCAAAATACTGTAGATTAGCAAGCGAAGCACAAGGAAAGATGAGACCCAAAACGAAACTTTGCGAGTTTTGTTTCCTGTTTCCCGTGTACTGTTTCCTCTATGGCTGCTACCACGACCATGGAAAAGTGGCGTGCTCTTGCTTGTGCCCATAAAAAATTACTAGCCACGATTCTTTTAAAATTCTTGGCATACATCTTCCTAAACTAGTCTCGCATGTATGAACAAAATTTCATTCCAAGGAGCAGCGGACTTCGCGAGTAATAGCGGAAATAAGGGGACCTAGGATTTTTACCCATTCACTCCTAGTATGACCAAAGCCTGAACGAAGGTGATCTTTGCAAAGTCCTTTGGTGGAACTCAATGCAGTGTGAAGTTACACCTAGAAACAAAATGTTATCGCTCTACGATTTGTGATTGTTGTGCCATTGCCATCCGTGAGGCACATATACCATATGGATTCTGTAATTATGCTGTAGGCGTGCTCAGCTCCGTTTATGACGAATTGTTTACGAAAAATTTCAGTGCAGTAAATGTGTCCGCTACCGTACTGTTCTCTCCCCCAGGCGCATACGGTTCCCTCAACCATGAAAATATTCTTAACGCCCAATTTTCCTGTCAAAACGGTTTGAAAAAGTTCATCAAAATTTATGGACATCGACTTTTTTGAAAGGGCTACACAATTTGAGTATTTAGGCCGGCCTGAATGAAACGCAGCCAAACATGTGACACTTCAAAATCAGCACGGATGTGAAAATGTTTTCGACCGATCGGTCATACTTTGCACCAAAATGGTCTTTCATATTTGGACCTGGTGGGTGTATGTGTGTTGACAGGGTTGATAGGTGCGTGTTGCTTGCTCCGCCTTTTGCCGAAGGGGATTTTCCTCAAATCTACAGTCACGAGTAATTGTGAACATCGGCCACCATCGTCAAACAGTAGAGCAACTGCGCGAATACTGTAGGTAAGAAATCTTTGGAACAGGTTTAGGGGCATGATTTTTGCCTCTAGAAGGCCTTTTCGCCTAATGAGGATTGTGTTCTGAAAGAACCCTTGCCGTAGTTTCTTTGAGGCAGACATACACGCCACTGGGGCCCAGATACACGCTCCATTATTTCAGCAAATCCATAGCCTTTCAAGATCGGACTCTTCTTGCGTGTAGTTTTTCATATACTTTCATCGAGTCACCGCTCAGATTTATCACAGCCTGAATTATGAAAAGTCATGAGAGCCATATGTGACCTTCCACAAACATGCGCTGTTTACTGTGACCCAGATATGCCCTAGATGATGTCCTCTGTGTCATGTCGTCTGGGTCTTATCTTTTTTTCTGCGTCTAGACAGGCTGTTACGCCTTTTGTGGAGCGTGTACTGAAAGATTTTTTGTAAGAACCTTGCTCTAATTTCTTTGAGATAGGCTCATGATTGTGCTGACATCCTTGAGAATAGATCGGTCAGTTCACCACAAAGTTTTTTGTCACTTATCCACCATATCTGTCTTACTGTAACCGGTGCAATGCCTTCAGAAGACTGGCGAGCACTTTTTTATTATGCTTTTCCAATCACATACCAGTTTCTGCCCATCTCAAAACAGCTTTCACAGCCCCTCCTCCCCTTTGCACTCCCTACCCTGATACAACACTCGCCTTTTACATTATAGATTTATACGAATAGAATATAGGTGTATATCTGATAAATATATGAATACTTTTGAAGGCCAACATGCTCTTCTTTGGGTCCTTTCTTATTCATATTATTGCATAAGATGGCTAGCTGGCATGGTGAGATCGAGTGATGCAGACACTAAAAGCCACGACGGACAAAAACAGCAAAGCGTGGGGCTAGCTAGTGCAAAGCTAAAAATCTTTTTCCAGCTTTTCAGTTGCTCTTGATCCTTTCGACTCCTCATTCCCGTTTGAACTTTTTCTTCATATTGCGCCACATCTTTTTGACCACGGCGAAGATGTAACGGTTGGTGACCACAAAGGTTAGCAGGATCAAAACGCTCAATGCGATGTTCAAAGCAAAAGCGAGGGTGTAAAATCCTTGCGAGCCCGTGAAGACAGCCAGCGAACAGAACAGATAGCAGCATGGCGAGGCTGCGCTGATAAGGATCATGCCCCACCGGCCCGCCTTTGCCACCGATAGCTGCCTTCTATCGACCAAGTGATTCGCGACTACTCGTTGGTACTTCTGATCCATATGGGCTTGTTCCAGACTCCACACAGAGCCCAGTGACAAGAACAGCATGGGAAGGAACCAACGGGTAGCGCGCGTGCCCCAGTCCACCATGCACGTGTACGAATTGCCCAAACTGTCGAAGTCCGCGTACTTGACAATGGCACAGTAAGCGGCTGGCGACAACCAGCCCAAGCCGATAAAGACCCACCAGTGCCCGGTCCAACCCCAATTACCGTAGGTGACCCCGGTCATAATGTAGAAGATGTGGTACGTCTGGAACAAGGTCAGGACTATGTTTGCCCCTTGGAAATACATTATGGCGAGGGACACCCAGTCGCACGCATTCTCACTCAGACCCAGGATGGAAGGGGTGCGGCCGATCATGATAAGCAAGTGCTCGCAGAACAAGGCTTGCGTAGCGTGACGTTTGAGAGTGCCTTCGGGGGTGGCATCATAGGCGACCAAGTACAGGACAACGATAAAGCCAGAGGAGACCAGGACCCACGTGCAGCCTATCTTCTGCAGCCCGTTGTTGTACATCAGTTTGGGACTGCCCCACATGTCTTCTATGATATCGCATCGTCGGCCAGCGATTCCCTCTTCGCACTCGCAACGGAAATCGTAGACCAGGTTAATGCATTGACCGAACTTGCATGGCCTGAAATCGCATATGGTGTTGTTGAACTCGCAGGCGGCTCCTTCGTAGCCTGGCTTGCACACGCATTCGGCCTTCATGCTGCACGCTTCGGTTCCATCCTCGTAGCATCCACGACTCCTGCACGTGACCATCGGCTTCGACGTCTTGGCACCCAGCGGGGCCGGTTTTGGTCTACGGAACGTGGGGGTGGTGCTGAACCGACAGAAATAGGGGCTGACATTGTTGCATTTATCACCGATAACCTGGTAACCACCCAGGAACTGCTGCAGGCCAGCACATCCCTCTTTGGTGAATGTGACGCCAGATTCGCTCATCTTGCTCATAATGCCGACTGGTGAAGTTTCCGGGTCCAGTATCGGATTTCCCGCGTCGTTAATGGTTATGTTCAAGCCTAGCCCGATCAAGAGACTCGTTGGCAGATTGAGTTGTTTCAGGAGCGTGGTTAGCAACTCGGGTGTGGGGAACTGGAACAACTGGCCGCCCTTGGTAGAACACTGTTGCGGCATACGACTCGGCTTTCCTGGATATTGAATAGTGTAGCAGTAGTCGCCGATCTCAGTCCCATTCACTTTTTTGCAGAACTGATCGAGCGAAGAGTCTGCAATCAAAAGGCTAGCAACATCACAGGTGTCAATTAATAGTTGCACATGCCGTCAACTACTGGAAGTAGGTAGTATCTTTGCTGGTCTTCCCGTAATGGCAGGGAACCTTACCTGGAGCGAGGTTGACTTCAGCCTCACATTGCTGCCCAGTGAACTTTAAGGGACATTGGCATGAGAATTCTCGATCAGGCTGGCTCGTGACTGAGCACACACCTCCATTTCGGCAAGGAGTGAGATCGCAAACATTAAAATCCTCCTCGTCAGCAGAAATTGATGGTACTGTAGTCATGCTCGAAGTGAAGGCTGAAAAAGGGGTCATATCCATATTTCGTAAATGTAGGCCAGTAGGCCAGACAGTCTGGTTGTTCTTACACTTGTCATCAGAGGAGATTCTGCTGTGGACTCAGCAGTGGCACTTTTCGCTCTTACAGTTGGGCTGATACGGCGACTGTCATGCATTTTGGCCGCTATTTAGACAGCACAGTAAGTCCTCAGACCTTGGCTTGTGGCCTGCCTGTTTTTAACATCAGATAGCTAGGTGTGGCCAATATTCTTACCCATTACCTTATCCGTACATGGGCAGTTGCTAACACTCAGTCAGTTTAATACTTATTAATTGGGGGCCAATAGCCTGTGTTTGTGATAATGTAGTAGGAGAAAACTTCCAATAGAGTCGTGCCCCATTATGGCAATGTCACTGCAGTATACCTTTGGCCGAACTTTCTTGGCCTAGTTCGGTCGTAGTTTGTGCTTCAAACATCTTGGTGGTAACGTGGATAGGGGTTGCGTCAGGCATCATCATAAATGAAGATGAAGGAGTGGATCCTAAAAGTCTGTCTATCACGATCAGAAGAGTTCAGCAGAAACTTACGTCTTGAGGAAGTAGCTGTGGACCAGTGGATCGACGTCGAGGCTGGGCGTTGAGAGATTATGGGTGTTTCTGCGCTGGTCCCTGCGCGAAAATTCAGATGGTTTGCTCAACCTCGTTTCTCCATCTCCTTTGGTTCTCTACACTTCTGCAGCACCGCAGAAATAATTGAAGTTTGGCGAAGTATTCTCCTGGCTTATTTTAGCCGCGTTTCACAGACTAGTTACTCGCAATGCCTTTTAGGAATGTGTTGCCTACTGTAACGAGCTAATAGAAACTAGGTCGATGATAGGCTTGCGGATTGAAAAACTAATGCCTCGCTGGCACCCCTGATTACCCTGTCAAGGGGTAATCTTAATCAAGGGCTTAATCGCATGTTTAAATTAATCGGGGATGCCTAATCTTTAAGAAACAGGCAAATAGAAAGAGTTCTTACCAGCGCTAGCTGGCCGAATAGAAGCGTCGATGGTATAAGCCGTCTCTGGAGGTGGCAAAGGTGTAGTATTGCCTAAAAGGGTTTTAAAATGAATGCAAGACAGCGTTTTCATGAAGCTGGCACTCTACTTTAGCTTCCGCTATTGTACAGCGATGGCTAACAATACCTCAATTGGTTTGACTACCTGGGAAAGGTGACGGATAAATCATCGGTGTCTTTGGCACTGTTTTTGTGGTCTGTTTATTGGTGCTTCCAGTGGTCGTCTTTGCTCGAACTGGTGAAGTCGTAGAGGACTCTAAAAAGCTGTATTTCAACATGTCTAGCCGAGCAATGTGCAGTTACCTTGGCCAGGGAGGGCTGTTGTGACGTCTTGGCCGACTGAACTTTCTTCGGCTGATTTAGTTGTGGTTGGTTGGGACGTCTTCGCGGATGCGGCGGCAGCGATCGTGTCGTTGACTGTCGTCTTGCATGATGAAGAAACAGGGGAATAAAGGGTTTCTGAAAAGATCTTTAATAGATGTTGGTGCTAAATCGGGATGGTTTGAATATTTAAAAGAACTTACGGTTGGAGAAAGCCACTGTGGATGTGCGGCTTGATGTTGCGGATAGGTGTGGCGTGGTATTTGGTGTTATTGCACTGGAGCCTACGCAATAAAGGGACAGTTTTCCTTGTCTCATACAGTACATATTTCTTCAGTATTGTAGAACTTTGGAGTCATCAGGTTTAGTGGACTTGATTAATGCCCTGCGTAACCATCATTCCTGGCGGTCGGGAGATCGATTCCTCCCAGGCTGGGAGACGTCAACCTCTCTGGTTGATGTTTATAGGGCAGATAGTCGCGAGACTTGCCTTCCTCCAGTCGGAGTTTTTGTCCCAGGCACTTCGGTCTCCCGCCGCCTGGGTGCACTGGTTACACCTGAGGCCATACCACAGGAAGCAGGTAGGGGTACCGTTTGGTAAAGATAGGCCTTCCAGGAGGTAGAGATAGGGCTACCCTCACCCTTACCAGTACCACAGAAAGAGCAGATAGAGGGAGCCAGAGGTGGTAGAGGTAGGTGTCTACCCCTATCATTTGGCTACCCTGCTCTAAAGGAGGTTAGCAATCGGGTAGGGAAAGAAATCAATACGAAAGAGAGCGCAAAAGATGAGAATGCTGCACAGGATGACAGACAGTGGGTAGGATAAGGTAGTCGACCTATCTAAATGCGGAGCAATGTCAGCCTTTCTCCTCGGCAGCCTTGGCTATTTTATGTGTTGCCGCCACTGATAATGGGTAGAAAAACCTGTTTCCTTCCAAGTGCAGACTTTTTAGCGGAGGTTAAAAGGAAAACGTAATGGGTTGCTAGCAGCTAAGATCAGGTAGTTTAATCTTTTCCCTACCCGCATTTAGTGGTAGCGGTAGGCCTGTCTCTACCTCTATCCGTTACCAATTGGTAATCCTATCTTTTGGCACCCCCTACCTCTACCAAACGGTAGTGCCCTACCTCCATCTGCTTTCTGTGGTACGGGTCCAGGTGATACAGGGCATAGTTACCTGTGACAGGTGACGCGATCTCTGTCATTTTCTCACTGGTGTCGGTAGCTTCTGCTGTAGTTCTGCCTGTCAAAGGAGATATGAGTATCTATCAACAGGAAACGCAATGAAACATAGCTAGACCCTACTGCCCGGGGAAGTCACCGCATGGTTTGAATCGGGGCTTAAAAAACTTATTGCTCGGCTTGAATTCGTCGATGATAAGGACGCCAGGGTGCTCGCAGTTATCGTATCATACCCTAAATATTACAGTATAAAAACGTTGCCTCTAGCACGTAATGAATGCCTCACATTCTCGCAAAAGATGCTGACAAAAATAGGTGAAATTGTATCCATCACCGCATGCTCTCTCCGCCCAATTCTTTCTCGTTGCAGATTTAAGGATAAAGCCGCAAAATGGAGACTGGCCACTAGGTATTGTAATAATAGCTGATGGATACCAAGAAAAAGTGTGGCTCATTCCGCCATGGTGCCAGTTTCGATCTGCGCTGTTTGATGTATTTCTAATAAACCCCATCCAACGGTTGTCGACTGCATCGAAAATAGGCGATGCCATTGCATAATACGCTGCCTCGTAAGTAGAGTTTACTAATTCTAATAGGCGTGATCCTTTCAGATAGCATTGCATCCAGGCCTCTTGCCATGACCTAGGTTTATCTCCAGGTACCAAACACGTATCCAACAGCAGCAAATACGGATCCTGGCACTCGGAGATGGCTGGAAAAAAAGACCTACGAGTATTATACACGCGTACAACTAAATTCCCACAAGCATCATTCCACATCGAGGTAAAATTTATCAAAAACATCCTCCAGCATTGCAAATAAATCCAGGGCAGAGAGTACACGAAAGATCACATAGTTCGCCTGGCGTAGCTAAAAATTAAAGGTTTCTTAGAATCGTATTAATTACAAACAATTGACTTGATGGACCTTACTGCAGCAACACGACGATCCCGCTGATCCTGATGTAGCCGGTTTCTTTATCAATGCAAGACCTGCGAGACCTGCGAGACCTGCGAGCCCTGCCAATCCTGCTAATCTTGGATCGACGCCCATATTTGATTTCATCTTTCCAATCGGACAAAGTGTTAAGCTCGATCGGTCGCTATAGCATGTTTCGGCGGACAGCGACAGCTCGCTAAAAGGTTACCAACATAATCACCAGCAATCAAGAGGCAAAAAAGAGCACCACGAACCTGGTCTCATCAGCCAATGAGTTGCTCTTGGCTTGTCGAAACGACGACAGTCGCTTTTCATCGGGCTTTTGTTTCCCAATCAATGTCTCCAATTTTCCCGAACATTGTCGCGATTGGGTTTTCGAGGAGTTGCAACACAAGTACAGAATTCTATATGAGTCAATACAAGCTTCGAAATAAGGGTAGAGGGCAATGTCCTAAAATATCACCCACTTCTGCCTTTGCCTCACGTGATCGTACATGACCTTTATGCCTCGGACGTACGAATCTTCTCCGTATCTGCTGATCTCGCAGTCAGCAGTGTATTCACATTTCTGAAACCAATGATTAGGAACTGTAGATCAGAGTATCGCAGTAGCTAATTACGCACTGCTTACTTCGTGACAGCTGTCGGTCACATTCTGACAAGTAATGAAATATGAACTGTAATTTGCGGACTCCTTGACCCAATAAATATCAGAAACAGCTTGTCCCCCGCGGCACGAAACTTTCTGGTCCTCTATCGAATGACCCTCCTTCCCTAAACATCCGTTAAACTGAGCAGACAAAACAAGACAAAAAAGCAGCAACATTGTTTTTTGTTCATAATAGGTACGCGCCTGAACCCTGTATTCGACCTTTTATCGATGGCAGACAAAAGCCGGATCTCGGCAGACATTGGGCAAATTGGGTAAAAAGTCACCGCCTCCTTCTAAAACCGGACTTCCGATTAGACGGACAGTGTCCTGTCTGGGCAAGCTATTTATGTTGAATGCACAGCTTCGACAACAGAGCTGCCGGGCGAAAAAAGGCACTACCTCAGGACGTCGTTACTGTAGCCGACTGGATATGCTGAAATGTGACGCCCACGCAGGAAATCTGTTGAGTGGGTACCAGAACACGCCTACGTCAACGAACACTGGCCCTATCTTCATTCGTTTTCCACCGTCAACAGTTCCCAGCAGCACTGTTCTACGTTCCTCACGTCTGCTTCGGGTCAGAAAATGTCGTAGAAGCAGCGCCTTTTATAGATATTTGATATCAAGAGCGTTCGCGCATTGTTTAGAAATTCAAGGGTTCAAGAGAAATGAAAAGGAATCGCTGTCAAGAGCGCCTATGGGTGTCTGTTTGTAATCGCACAGGCTGATCTGTAACGCGTACGAAAAGCTTGTAGAAGACGTGCGCACACACTTTCACCAAAATTTTCTCGAAAATTGCACGAATGTCCCAATCTTTAATCTCCAAAATGATTACCTTCAAAAAACCTGGGCTTCTCTGGTACTATGACCCCTGCTGCATTTACAAAAAGAGCATTTCCCATGATAGCTTGATGCAACTGCATTGGAGATAAGATAGCTTTTCACTGGTGTTGAGACGCCGAATAGCCCAGCCGCAGGTTGAAGGTAACTAACTTTGGAAA